>JARDXD010000065.1:0-26112 GCA_029218145.1 Aphanocladium album
GGCTGGTGGGGGTACCTTTTGGGCGGTGGCAGTGGGTGACGGGCCCTGAAACTTCGGGGATCGGCGTTGCAAAACTCCCCCCATTGTCCTTTTCAGTTAGCCTGCCTCGCCCGAAAGTGCATGCTCACCTCACACCACCACGGCTCACTAAACAAAGGCCGCTTTTCTTGCAGCAATGGCCAGAGAATTCCAAAAACTCCGTCAGATGTCATACAGTAGACTGCCCGTCATGTAAGCCGCAAAAACTCTTTCCAAACTACGAATACGATTCATCGGGCCACACTGAAACTGCTGCTCGGGGTCACACTCCTGCACCCTCGAGCCAAAGCTACCCCTCTACTTGGCAGGACCTTTCCGCAGGGTCGCATGGCTCAAAGTTAAAATTCGCTGTGAGTAAACAAGTGTTAAGGAATCAAAAACATGCCTTCTCTGCTCTTGCACCGTTTATTTGCATCTTGACCCAATCATCTGCGGCTCCCGCTATTCCCGGTCTCGCCGATGCAAACCCTGTGCTTCCGTAGCATCCCCATCGGTCTGCCCAGTAAGGACCCTTGGCCACGGCACGTTGACTCGCTGCCGTTTTCGGCCATTTGCTCCAGAGAGTTGAATTGGCCCCCCGATACGCCTGCCAGAATCTCTATGATGCCATGATCGTACAATGCACGAATCCTCTTCTTCATCAAGACCCGGTTGCGCTGGAAGTTCATGCGGAGGCGGGTCCTTCTGCTGGGCTGCCATGTTCCTTGCAACGATGTCATCATGCTGGCTCGATGCAAGTGGGGTATTTTGGAGTATGCGAATACGGCTGCACTGTATGTTCTCTAGTCTCTTTGCCGGTCTTCTACTGTGCCAAGATGACAATATTTATACTGTATACTTTGGATCGGCGTTTTCAACTTGGTCCCCTGTAAACGTCCCCTGTACTGGCTTATCGTCGCCAGTTTTAGGCGTTTCGCCCTGAAGCAGCCGTTCGCTGCGCCCTGTAAGCAGCCGACCCAAATCGGGCTGCATGCACTGCGCCAGCCTTGAGCCATGACGACATGATGCTGTAAATCCTCAGCCACCAACGACAGAGTTGGCGCTGCCTTGCCAAAAAGCTCACTTGCATGGCCTTTGCTGTTAGTGAAGCAGCGATAACTAGCTATTACTTGGCATGAGACAAACAAAGCTTGGCCCTGATGCCAAGCCTACCGCACAATGGCAAACAATAAGCAACCAAACTACTTCATCACGTATTACCAGGGGCCGTAAAGATCCTTATACCCGCGGGGTTTTACTGGATAGGATGAATGCAATTCGATTCGAGTATGCGATCCTTACCTGGCCAGAAATAGATACCGTATATTTCGTGCGACACCTGCTGTCTGCACCCGCCAAATCATCAAACAGCCGCCTCCGTTTGCTTCAAACCCACCGCAATTTACCACGTAGATTACTGCTCGTTTCTTGCCTCGTAAAATCTGTACAATGTACCTATCTATTCTATATGCTCGTTTGCGCGTCTAATAAACTGTCTGATCTGTGCGCGTCTCAGTTTGCGGCCGTCGAGGTCACACAAGCGTTGAAAGAGCCTGCCGCGCGCTCCTTCCCGCTCGTGCGAGGTGTCAAAGGCTTTATTAACTTTTTTCGTCTTTGCAACATAGTCATCAATTCAACTCGGAGACGCTCAATCTCTTTCTTACGATCAATTGGCCGGAACAATTGATCTCCGCGAGTCGCACTGTGATGATGACCTTCTTCATCGGATGGGAGCTGTGGCAGGAAATGACCTTTGTGTGTAGTCGCCCATCCGCTGTCTTTTCTACCCACTGACAATCCAAGGTACTCGCTTGCTTGATTGCCGTCGTCTTCGTCATCAGTTTTGTCAAACTATGGCGAACAAATCAGATTCTCCGTCACTACGAGCTGCTCGACGAAGAAAAACGCGCCCGACTGGTCGAGATGCAAAAGTACGGCATTGACATTCCGGCTGTAAACGATATCCCATTTGGGTCTCGAGCGATACAAAGCGGAATAGAAGTTGACGAAATCTGGATATCCCGACCAAACACTCCCGCCCAGAGCCAGCGAGCTTCATGCGCCACAATTATGGACGAAGGCTCTACAGACGGCATCGCATCTGGTCGAAATGGGCTGTCTTCTATAAGAAACACGTCCAATGACAGCCATGGGAAAGGAAAAGCTAGCGCGCAGTCCAGCGTCGGATCTTCCAAGGTTCTAAAGAAATCTGCTCTGTCAGACCAGCGCTTGAAGGAATCGACGACCCTCAATGCAGGAGGTCCTGCCACCCGGCTCCCGGAATCTAGGTCTGACACGCTCCGTCGGTCTCTAAACAACGGCAATGCTGAGCCTCAGCGTCGTTGGAGTAGTATTCAGACTGCCAGTGAAGCTGGACCTGCTGCCCCTCCTGCACCGGACTCCAGACTTGAGCCCGTCCCATTTGGCACTGCTGAGGTATTTGCCAATATACACACAAGGCGCACTGTTTCGGGATTTGAAATACTTCCGGCTGGGTCCCTCGGTGAGCGTGTCGAGCTGCACGCCTCCATGCGTCACAGTGAAGAGCTTCCGCGTTCGAAAGAGGCATCGCGCAGGCCCAACAAGCTGCAGAAACCACGACCGAAGAAGCAACCTGAGCAAGCGCAAGAGTGATGTGCTTTCCACCGGACTACGTTCCGTGAACACGTAAATGTGGCTTCGTTGCACATAATGCGCAAGTCGCTATTGGCTGGCTGCGCTGATTCACAAGGTTGTCACCACCCCAAGTGGATAATCACCACAGCATCTGCCCCTCACCTCAACATCTACTGCCATTCGGAGCCGAAACTTGACATCGGGAATATCGGCGTAATTGGCCAACTGCTATTTTTGTATTTGCAATATAAATTCATTTACCACAGATCTTTGGCATCCGTCGTTCGCAGCTGCTCTATCGTCTCTCGCCCTCATACCCTATACCATGCCCAACTTTGTTACGGACGCCGCTGTCGGCTTCAAGAACGGCGGCGCATATGACGCTCACCGGCCGTCGTACCGGCCTGAAATCGTTGACGGTATCCTGAATAACATGGGTCTTGTGGGCAAGAAAAATGCCCGTATTGTAGACATCGCGGCGGGAACGGGCAAGTTCACCGAAGTCATTGCCGCCCGCGAGGAGCAGTTCGAGATTGTAGCCGTGGAGCCGGTGGAATCCATGCGCAGCACCCTCGTGAGCAAAAACCTGGGCATCGATGTGCGAGAGGGTCTTGCGACTAGTCTTGACTTGCCTGATGCTTGGGCAGATGGTATCACGGTAGCACAGGTATGTCATGCTGGACCGCAACTTGTACTTTGCTAACGCGTGCAGGCTTTCCATTGGTGAGAAAGTAAAGGATGGTATTGTACACACGATCTGACATGTTGCAGGTTTGACAATGAAGAAGCATTGGCCGAGATTCGCCGAGTTATGAAGCCTGGTGGAAAGCTCGCGCTGGTTTGGAACATTGAGAATTGTAAGATGAGCTCTCGTGGCGCCGGTGCTCTGCTAACGAGCGACAGACAATCAGCCAGCGTCATGGAAAACATCCACCGGGTGGGAGAATTCCGTCAAGCAGCAAATTCTTCAGCTGCCAGACATGGGCCCGCACCGATTTCGCGACGAAAAGTGGCCGCTGGTGTTTGAGCAGCAAGCTAGGAACACGTCTCCCATGTTCTCGACGCCCATCGAGACTGCGTCGGTGCCTTTTACGCTGTGGCTGAAGCCCGAAGCTCTGTGGGATCGCATCAACACGCTGAGCCAAGTCTCGATCCTGGAGGGGGCTGATCGTGCGGCCTTTGTCGCCGGGTTCAACAAGGCCGTCAAAGAGGGTGACGGCGAATGGAACGACAAGGGCGAGATTGCATTTCACGGGCATACATTTTACGCTTGGACGTCGCGCTTGTAGTCGTCACAGTTGCGAATGAAAGAGTAGAAGAGATGCATTTAATGGAGGCAATTCATTACTTTGTATTCATAAATCATGAGTCTGCAGAAATATACATGACTGTCATCCGGTCAGCCGCTTTCCTTGCACGTATGTAGTAGACATGAGCTTACCATTGTTTCCACGCACAAAAGCGTCGCCATACTCCCTTCTCTTGACGCCGTTGACGAATTCTTGTGTCTTTTCCAGCGCAATGTTCATGTAGCCATCCACCGACTGAAGTTCACCTGTGAGCAAGTCAGCACGTGTCCACGCCGGTCCGCCTCTGTCATCCATCCCGCCGGGAAACTGCAGAGCGAGAAGAGTGCACAGCTCGACCTACCCTTGTACACGACGCCTGAGTTGAGCTTGACGATGACGGGGTTGCCAATGATGTCGCCGAGGAAGCTGGAGGGGTCCTTGCCCTCGCCCTGCGCGCCGTTTTCCATGCTGACTGTCGCGAACGGAGAGAGAGACACGGGGAGGAGATGCTGTCGTTTGTGAAAAGGGCGATGAGATTGAGCAACACAGCCCAGGATAGAAATTGTCGAGATGCGAAATGACCAATATCGTTAGATGCGAATCGTCAAGACTTTAGTGAGTCGAGATTTTGGCGCGGCCGCGGCCTGGTTGGTGAGGTTGGTTGTGGGTACGCAGGACAGCAATTTTCGCACCCGTCTCGCACGGTGCACGATTGGCACCAGGTACCTGGGTACAAGGCACCCCGCGTGCAGTGCAGTGACTTGTTGACTTGCGATCTACAAAGACGGTCCGTAGCTAACACCACTCTGCATTTTGCTTATAATTCGAACTCTTCTACAAAGACGCAGAGATTTTCTCTTCACTCTCTCTAATTGCATTGCTCACTTGCTATGGCTTCTCCTTAGACATTTTCTTTCTCGTTCTTTCTTTCTTCTTTTGAAACCAATTTCTTATCCTGCTTTGTTTTTGTCTACTTGGAGCATCGCGCGCCATGGCAGACTTCAAGAAGAAGCTGCCCTTCAAGCCGACGGCGCTGCGCAACGCCCGCCCGAAACCCACGCCGACGAGCAGCACCGAGGATGAGCTCCTGCAGGCGTCTGCGCGCGACCATCATGGCGACGATAGCGGCAACGACAAGGACCAAGACACGCTGGCTCTGTTTCGCCGCGCCAAGGAGATGGCGCCCATCGTAGAGGCGGATCGCGAGCGCAGGATGCGCAGGCAGCTGCAGAAGCAGCGCGAGCAGGAGGAGGCGGAGGAGCGCAGGAGGGTGTCGGCGGGCAGCAAGCACCCCCTGGGAGAGGGTGAGGAGGGGGCGACGACGACGCCGACGGCCACGCAGGCAGAGGACACCATCATGGCGACGCAGGAAGAGGACAATAGGTAAGTAGATGGAACGATGGGGGGATACATGGATTGAGATTTGCTAATGAGGAAGCAGAGAGCTAGTTACACCGCCGCCGTCGAAGCGCTCACGACGCAACGCATCCGGCTCGTCTGCGAAGCACAAAGATGTAGATCTCGAGGCAGCCGCGACGACCTCTCCGACCCCCGACTCGCCGACGCTGCGCGCCATGCGCTCCCTCGGCCCCGACCGCTCCATGACGCCGGCGCTGTACACCACGTCGCTGTACAGCAGCGGCGCCGTCTCGACGACATCTACGTACAACACCCGCGCGCAGGCTCGCCAGGGCCGCGCGCCGCCGCCGCCGGCAGGCTCGCAGATTATCTCGCTCGACTCGGACTCGGAGCCAGAAATAACGATGGCGCCCGCGCCGCCGGCGGAGATTATCGATCAGGCGCTGACGCTGGATCTGGACCTCAACGCCGACGCGCCCGAGGACGACGACGAGTTTGCCGAGTACGTGCGGCGGGCGCAGGAGCAGCGCGACAAGCACCTGCTGCAAAGGGAACAAGAAGCTGCCGAAGGATTCGGCGCAGCACCCGCACCGTCGTCGCTGACACCCGCAGCGCCGGACCTGGCGGCTTCGGCTTCGTCGTCCCCCGCGCTGGACAAGGCGGGCAAGCAAATCATTGACATTGTCATCACGTCCGAGGTGCCCAGCTCGCGCATGTGCCTGATCAAGTTCCACTTTGACCGACCGCTGCGCGTGGTGCGCGACAGCTGGACGGCGCTGCAGCACCGGCACAACGTGCCCCTGCGCGTCGACCGCGGCGACGACGACGTGATCCTGACGTGGCGCCGAAAAAAGGTCTACATGGTGTCGACGCTGCTGAGCCTGGGCATCCGCCCGAGCGACGCCGGCGACGGGTCCGTCATCGTGGAGGGGTACAGAAACACCTCCTCCTCCTCCTCCTCCTCCGGCGGCGGCGGCGGCGGCGGCGGCGGATCCCGCGAGGGCTTCAACGAGAGCCGCACGCGCGTGCACATGCAGGCCTGGACGCCCGCTCTGTTTGCCGAGATGGAGCGCGCCGAGGAGGACGAGAGGCGGCGACGCGAGGCCGAGGAGACGAGCGGCGGCGGCGGCACGCAAGACACGGCGGCAGATGACGAGGACGGCGAGGCGGCAGCCGAGGATGCGGCGGCGACGGTGACGAAATTGAGGGTGATTTTGAAATCAAAGGACCTGGAGCCGGTCAGGCTCAAGGTCATGCCGGAGACGACGACGGAGACGCTGGTGGCGGCGTTTTGCGCGCAGAGGGGCGTGGGCGAGGACAGGGACGTCGGTCTGTGGTTTGACGGCATGAGGCTGGAGCAGGGCGCGACGATGGCGGATGCGGACATTGACGACATGGATACGATAGAGGTGCATGTAAAGTGAAATTTTCCTACATTTCAGGCGTTTCGGGGGGCAAATAGCATTTTAGCATACGGGAATTATGATATCCGCGCATTGAGCATTTCTTAGCCGTACTTTTTTTCCATGATACAAATATTTCATCATTATGGTGCAGCATGTAATTCACGGCCGTGTCTCGAGCGAAGCGAGGCCAAAAAAAATGAAAAAGAGCTCAAGAGAGCATCAAGTTGTATTGCTTTGAAAAGTAAAAGCCAAAAACTCCTCAAGAAGCCATCATTGCTCAACGCGTGCTGCCCTAGCAACGGAGCGAGATCCTAGACTCCCCAAACGCCAGTGGAAATGTGTATATACAAGGTTGTACAAAAACGAAAAAGAAGAAGATGAAGAAACAAAAACGCCAAGAGAGACGAGTGCTCTCAAGCTAAGCTAACAATTGAATGCAACGTTCCTCCTGAGCATTGCTCCAGACAATGCGACAACTTTCCCAGTATGAATTTAAACAGTCACAATATAACCCGCCCAACGCCTTGCTTATGCGAGATTTCTTTTGGGTAGGTAGCATATGATTTAGGTAAACAGCTCCTTCATGCCCTTGGGCACCGAAGGAGGCGAAATGGTTCGGTGGTCGACGTTGGCTTCCGAGACGGGTGTCGCAGGCTCTTCGATTTTGATGGCGTCTCTGGTTGGGAGCGTCACGGTCGACACGGCGGAAAATGTATCGACAGCAATATTCTTGGCCACAGTCTTGGCGTCGACGTCCTTGCCGGCAGTGACCTTTTTGCCCGCCTTGAAGCTGTCCATGACGGTGGCATTGGGAGCGGCGGCCTTTTTGCCCTGCTTGAGCTTGCGCGGGCGTGGCTTGGCGGCCTTTTTCGGCTTGCCAGACGCGTCCTTGTCGCCGCTGCCAAAGACGAGCTTGGCCTGCTTGGGCTTCTTGACGGCTGCGAGCTTCGGGCTGGGCCTGGGTGTTGGGATAGCCGGGTCGTCTTCGGTGGTGGGTTTGGGTGTGTCGATGATGCTGTCGTCGGAGGGTGGCGGTGTCGACGAGAGGTTGACTTCAATATTGGTCCTGCCCGCGAGCTCGTCTTTGGGAACGAGGTAGTCGTCGCCGATATCGACGTTCCAAGGCGGGAGGGCGGTAAGACGCGCGACGTTATCACACTTGGACTGCACCACCATGTCCCAGCAGTCCTTGAGGTCGATGCCCTTGGGCTCCGGTGACAGGTTGATCCAGGCCGTGAAGCCGTCCTTCCTTCCTCGTGTGACCTGGCAGAGCTCCTTGACCAAGCGACGCGTGCCAGGCACCTTGAGCGTTGTGCCGACAACAATGACGGCATCTGGACGCGTGCGCAGGTCGGCGCTCGACACGTTGCCGATGGCCTCTTCGTCGGGGTTATATTCGTTGTAAAGAACAAATCTAGGCCGTATGCGGCCAATACCGTGGCTGCGCTTCCCGGCGTGGACTGTGCGGATAGAGTCCTGCTCGGTGCAGGCTGCGCACAGAGGGGGCTCCGGTCCGTTGAACAGGTCCGCTTTTAGGGGTGAAAGGTTGGAGCATTTGGTGCAGACCATGTGCTGCAGACCGCCGTGCAGCTGAATCGTCTTGGGCCAAGGGCCTTTGGGGTTGAGGGGGACGTTTGTTTCGAGAGGCTTCATTTGTGTATCGAGGCAGTCAATGTTTTGCGAGTAGAGGCGGAGGAGGCGGCCTTCCTGCGCGAGAGAGGCTAGCAAGTGGTGAAATGGAGTAGGGGCGGCCTTGGCAGACATGTCTGACATGTCGCGGACCATGTTGTGAAAAGATTGCGTGGAGGAATCGTGCTTGTAGACGGATGCATCAAACAGGTGCTTGCCGGAGGACTTTACGTTGTACTGCTTTTTGGTGGTGGCAAAGAGACCATTCGAAGAGCGGAAGTCGGGAATGCCTGCTGACACGGAAATACCAGCGCCGGCAACGACGACAATCTTCTTCTTCTTGCGGAGGGCGGACAAAAGTCGATCCATCTGGAAAGTATCCTCCGGGGTAAAGTCATCTTGGGACTTGGCGAGGTTGAGGTACTTTGTTGTGCGCTCCTTGGGCTCCCTGGGCTCCCTGGGAGTGGCTGTCTTGCGACGCTTGGCGGGCCGGTCGCTGGCGCTGCCATCGTCAGACTGGCTGGAGGAGCGGTCGCCGCGCTTGACGGGGGTCTGCGTGCCCGACGTGTCGGCGGAGAGAGACACGGGGGAAGGATAGCGCCTGGCCGCGTCGATGGCGACGATGGGGGAGTTGGGCAGCGATGGCGTCTTGGAGAGGACGGACAATGGTGACGAGGGCGGTTCCGAAGCCGCGCGCGGTGAGGAGAGGGGGCTGGACGGCGATGATGAGTAGGCGTCGCGGATGGATGACGGCAAATCCACCGAAGACTGTCGGCGCTCCATGGTGACCGACATGACGAGAGGCGAAGAAGAGCTGGAGCGGGAGGTGATGAAGGAGAAAAGAAAAAAGGAGACGAGGGAGGGCGGAAGAGGAGGAAAAAAAAAAAACCACGCGAAATGGAGCAGAATACGCTAGATCATCGCGTGGCCCTCGGGGAATGCGACTTGGCAGGTGGCGGGCGAGAGTAGAGTCTCCGGGATATGCTGAGGCGTGGTGACTGGCGGCTCAAATTAAAACGCCAACTAAAGAGTCGTCGATCAGGTTGGCGTGGGCGAAGAGGATGGGATTCGAAAACTCGGCGGGCGGCGGTTGCTGAGTTGCGATGATGATGGAAGGAGGAGAAGCTTGTGAGTTGCGAAACGTGGTACCGCAATGAGGATGAGAGGCGGCGGAGAGAGACGCAGGGGACAAGAAACGGCAAGGGCGAAAAAGGGCAAACAAAAAGCACGGAAATGAAGGATATACCGATGCTTTTGGGTGGTGGTGGTGTGTGTGGGATTCCACTTCTTTTTGCCAGGCACTCACGGACAAAAAAAGCAAGACTAGACCAAAAGTTGTTGTTATAACGTTTTGGGGTGAGCCGATGGAAGAGGGGAGGGAGAAAAGACCAGATGGATAGAGAGAGGGACGAGCGAGTCACGGCGGTTAAAAAAAAAGATGGGCGGCGAGTTGTTATTTCGAAAATGGGCTGGGAATCAACATGGACAAGGCTCCATAAATCTCATGCCCGAGAGGGAAAGGCAAAGAAGACGTGGAAGAGGGGAGATGGGGGGAGGCAGAGGATGGTAAACAAGGCTAATAGCGTGGGTGATTTGCCCATTAGAACGGGTATCCAACAAAGTACATCTTTGCACCTACAGAAAACATTTACTACTTCACGGCGTAACGGGGAAGGGAACAATTGACTGGCGAATAGAGGCTCGATATCGAGGGCCATGGCCGATGCAGAGGTTTTGGCTGTGTGGGGGTGTTTTTGCTGGGTTGAGCATGAGTTTTGGAGCACATGATTGGGTTTCAATTTAGCCGTGTTTTTAAATGGGCGATTTTGGGGGGAAATTGTAAAGGTGTGAGCGAGGGACTAATAATACCGATAGTTAACTACCTCTTTTGTGGCGCCTGGTTGTAGTGTTTATTAGGTACCACGGCTGACCAGCCATGGCGGCACCAAGCACGGACGGGCGGTCAGCAGCGTGAAATGACTAATGAAATGGGTTTATGTGAGTGGCTATTGTGATTTATCTCTTCATTACTCTTGCCACTGTCGTATCTGTGATTTTCATGTCGTGTGTCTTGTATACAGCCATGTCATGCCCAACACCGTCAATTGGCCCTGCAATGTGCACATCTTGTATAATTCATCATATCTACCTAGTGCACATGTACATAATTATATCTGGGTTTGCACAAACTGCCAGCTGCCAATGCAAACGGCCTTCCAACAGCCCTCCAACAGCCCTCATGCACTTGTGCCGCCCGCTGCCGTACGCCTCGCAAACCATCTTTGCCAGCAATTTCGCCTCTAGAACAAGTGCCTCTTCTCCCACATTACCCAATCCCACACGCATCCCATTTTCCCATTTTCCTTTTACCAATGCCAACTTCATGATAGTCTTTCACGTATTCAACTGCGGTTGCTCGGAGACGACTCTGGCCCCACTCCCCAGCAAAACACTGTGGGGACACGCTGCATGACGCCCACAGCCTCGGGCCAGCCGTCCGCCTGTCCGCTGCCCTTTTTTTTCGTCTCTGCTTGGGTTTTTTTATTAGGCGGTGCCAGCAAACTGCCATCCCGCCCTGGAGCCGCCTTCCCCCCCTGGAACACTCTCCCAGCGGCCTTGCATCGCTTGAGGCTGGCCCCCACATGTTCCCACCTAATCTGGTTAACGGCATCGATGCACACGTGCAGTTGGCCGATGTTGAATCAACGTATGCTGTGTGAATAGTCAAGTCCATCAAACGACACCTAGTAAATTACTAAATATAACAAAATATAACAAAATATAACAATGCGCCGCTCATACTGTTATTCAATCGTGCCAACTTATTTGCTTCAGCTTTGGGATTCCGCAGAGGGAATCTAACACCGTTTACTTGTACCACCACGCAGCTTCATCACCTGTACCATGAACAAAAACATCCCATATCATCTCTATTCTATACAATGCAAGGGTAGTATCTACAGTTCTACAATATCGTACAAATCGCCAACCGCCTCATTTCTTCTCCTTCTTCTTCTTCGCCTCCGCATCTGCCTCAGCCTCGGCCTCTGCCAACGCCGCCACCATGGCCGCCTCGTTGGCCTCGACCCGCGCGTGCAGCCACGGCTTCAGCCAGAACCAAATCTCAATCACGCTCTTCTTGCCCTCCTCCCCCTCGCTCGACTTTCTGCGTTGAATCGCCTCCATCGTCGCCACGCCCGCCGCGAGGCCCGTCAGGTGGCTCGCCAGGTCAATCCTGCGCGCCAGCGTCTTGCCCAGGCCCGCCAGCTGCAGCGCCACCAGGCCCGCCAGGAAGATGATGCCGTGCACGCCATTGTCCGGCAGCCCAAAGAACTTGAAGCCGTCCATCCGGTGCTCCCAAAAGTACGCCGCGCACAGGCCGAGCGTCGCCCCCGACGCGCCAATCGTCGTCGTCCCCAGCATCCCGCGCAGCGTGTACGTCGCCAGCGACCCGACAAATGCCAGCGACCCGCACCCGAGGAACAGCGTCAGAAAGTCGGCCCGCCCCAGCTCGTCGTGCAGCGCCGGGCCAATCACCACCAGCGGCAGCATGTTGGTCACCAGGTGGCTGAGCGACTGGTGCGAGAAGATGGTCGTGAACATGGACAGCGGCCGCGGCGTTGCAATCGCCACGATGAACCACTTGTTCAGGTGCTTCCACAACGGCGGCACCTTCCACGCCATGTACACCAGCACGTTGAGGCCGACCAGCGCCGCCACCGTCGCCTGCGATGTCGTGACTTGCGGGAACATGCGGTACCGCTCCGCCGGCTCCTCGTACACGGCGCTGACGGCGAACAATAGGCCAACCACCAGCGCCACCACCGCGGCCGACGGCATGATGCGCGCTGCTGCCGACATTTGCGGCGGCTCCGCGAGGTCCGACTGTGCCTCGTCGTAGTACGCCTGAATCTTGGGGTTGGTAATTGCTCTCGTGCGTTCGCCGCCGGTGACCTGATCCACCTCCGCCAGCGTGCCCGTGACGATGCCTTCCTGCTCCTCCCTCTCCAGCCGCTCCTTTTCCTCGGCCAAGTCTCTAGCCTTTTGCTTGGCCTCGTTGTTCGCTCGAATCTGGTCAAACGCGCTGTGTCCGTAGACCGGGTCTTCCGTGTATGGAGCCTCCGCCTTTGCTGCCTCCTCTGGCTCCGCGCCGCCCTCCTTGGCCTTTTCGGCTTTGGCCATGTCCTCCTCCATCTGCATCAGCTCATCTTCGGCGCGCAGGCCCGCGTTGCGCACCTCTTCGACCGGTACCGTTTTTCGCAGGTACGCCAGCGCCGCGCCAATCTGCTCGTCGGAGAACCGCATCGTGTTGACGGCGTAGGCTGGGTCGTCGAGCGTGCCGGCGATGCGGCGGCCGTGGAGCACCCGCAGCAGGTAATTGGCGGCTGTCGTCTTCATGTTCGGGCCAAAAATTCGCTGTGCTTCTGCGTCTGTAAGCTCCTTGCTGCTAAACGGGAGGCCGACCTGATCTTTGTAGTCGCTCGGTAGCTGCTCGTAGTCGCGGATGCCGTGGTGGGAGAAGAGCGTTCGTCGGCCGCAGCGCAGCTGCGCCATGCATGTCGTGGTCGGTGTCGGTCTCCAGCTCGTCGATCTGCCGCTACATCTAGGCCATGAGCCCTGGCTGCCGCCGCAGGGCATCCATCGCGACGCTGTCCCCGACAGGCCGACAGCCGTCAAAGTCCGAATCTGCTTGGTCGCTCCCCGGACTGCCGCCGCCGCACCAGTCGTCAGCGGACGGGCCCGAGGGCACAGGAAAAGGCTCATGATTGATCAATGTCCTCTTTTCCCGCTCAACGCCGTGTGCGCATCAATTGGCTGCGTTGCCGGCTGGCTCGATCGTTTGTAATCGCTTTGTGGTTTTGGTTTGTGGCTCTTCAATGGCAAGGGGTCCCTTTTTTTCTTGATCAACAAGTTAGTAGCGCGTGCTCCCATGAGGTCCCCCACTTCCTGGAGGCATGTTGTCCGGCATGACACTCAACGTTCAAATTTTTTTGATAAAAAAAAAGGAAACTTTCAAACTAGAAAGTATATTATTTCGCTTTGCTATTCTTGACTGTCGAATTGAAAACTTGACTGAGCTTCTATTATATGCATCAAAGGTCAGTTCAGGGCTCTATAGCTGGAGACCTGCCTTACATCTACAGCTCAATTTCCAGCGGTCTGTTACGAAAGAGAACGGCCAAAAACGTCGTCGAGTAAATCAAAAGCTTTTGATTCTGTAAATGAAATCTTTGCTATGTTCATATGCTTGTTTGCTCTACCAGAGTTACACTGCATTGACGACGCGTAGAGGCTTGAACTCGAAATCCTCAGCACATGACAGATGGTATGACCATGTGTTAGAGGTCGAGTCTAGGATAATGAAAGCATGACAAACAATATTATCAATCATCTTAGCTATAATCGCAGTCTATATACCATGTGATTCCGAAACGCCTGTACCCGTCAAAGGTTGAAAATGCTAAAGCGCCAGCGTTATCATTTAAATTCAACCTGGCTCCATGTGGATTGCTTGTTCGTGAAGAAAGGTGATAAGAAAGATCTCCCTTAGACAATGCCTTTGGAAGGAAAGTCGCCGTTACTGATTTTGCCCGCCTTGGAAACTTTTGACCAGGCAATGGTGGCAAGGTATGCCCACGAGCCCTCGTAGCCGAGGAGCTTCTGGCCGTTTTCTTCGTCAAAAACGTTGGGAATGACTAAAGAGATGTCAGAGTAGAATTCACGGGTGAGAAATGTAGAAGAAAGACGTACGGAAGCCCTTTTCGTATTCCTCTTCCAGGGTATCGATTTTTCTCTTGAGCAGGTCCTCACGGGTGCTGGCAGGACGGCCGGGACGGCGGGCCTTTTTCACCTCATCGAACTCTTCATCGTACTGGTGAACAAAGCTAAAATTGGTTAGTAGAGTAAATTGCTGTAATGTGACGGGTCATATACTTATGAATGAGATTTTGCACCTCGGGCAGCTCCAGCGAGGTGACGTCCCTTTCCTTCAGCTGGTTGTGAAAGTATTCAATACGATCAACTGCGCGAGCAGAGTTAGCATAAATCTATAATCAAGAGATCAAAATGCGAATCGTACCAATAGGCTCTTCCTTCTTGCTTCTGGCGCTGGCGAGCTTGTCCAGTCTGATGTCGCGGGCATGAGCCATGCGCAGACGCTTCGAGTCGCGCGACTTGGCATGCAGGGCGTTGACCTCGCCACCGCGCTTCTTGGAGATGGCCTTGCGCGTCTTGTGCAGAGAGGTAGGCATTTTGTAAATAGTTCTTCCCGTCTAGAACAGTTTGAAGAGGTTTTCGGTATACATCCAAAGCGGTGGATCAAAATCTGCTGGCAGAGGTTTTCGAGAAAAGCCCAATCGAGCCTAGCGTTGAGTGTGGATCTGAGACGGTATGGCACCAGGCGGGCAGATTTAGGTGCTGAAGAGCGCTGAAGTTATAGCGCCGGCCTGCTGGAGGATGCGCTGTAAATGGAAGCCGCTAGCACCATTTACAGCGGCTCAGTGATGCGTCATGGCAGGACATGGGATGGTACTTTGGTCAACAGAGAGAAAAAGACTTGATACACAAAAAAAAAAAAGAAAGGTTATGATGGAAACAAAGGTAGATTGGAAGCATAGTCTATTTTAAGCAGTTAATCTGCTCGGCCGTCAATGCCATCATCCAACTCGTCCTCGGAATGCTGTGCCATGCTGCTCAACCACTTGTAGGCGCCCAAGGCGGCCCCTGGCGCGACGGAACCCACCTCTCAACGCGATGGTGGTCCCACGCACGCCTTGGCCCATCTTCCCACTCACGCCCATTAATAACCCCAGGCCTGGTCGCGTTGCCAAACAGCTTTAGACGACTCTTGTTCCATTTTCTGCTACGCGCTGGCCCTTTGTTCCTCTGGCATTTCTCGCCTTGTCTCTTCATTACATGTCCGCCATGCTAGTTGCGTTTCCTGCCTTGCTCTTTGCTCCATTTCGACTGTGAAACTACTCGAATCACGACCTTTGTTTACACCGCTACCGATCCTTCGACGAGCACCACTCGCGGCTCGACAGCTGCGTGGCCCGAGGCGTGTCGACGACAGTGGGACGGACTGTCACGCCTAAACCGACTACCTGACGATACGAAGCGAATTCGTCTCCTATATCAACCGCCAGCTCAGGGGGATAACCGTCCTTTGTGACCAGTCGCGGCACCATGGGTGTATCTGGTAGGCTTCCGCGTAACCGCGTATATGTGACAAGAAAATGCTGATTATGAAACAGGATTGCTGCCTCTGTTAAAATCTATCCAAAAACCTACAGAATTAAAGAAATGCCACGGTCAGACTCTGGCCGTTGACGCCTACGGCTGGCTGCATCGTGCGGCCTTCTCCTGCGCCGTCGAGCTCGGCCAGGGCAAGCCCACAACCAGGTACGACCTTGCACTCCGCACACCTACGGATAGCTTGCTCACCCGTTTCAAGATATGTCACGACCGCCATGCACCGCGTTCGCATGCTGCTGCACTTTGGCGTCAAGCCGTACATGGTGTTCGATGGCGACTACCTCCCCAGCAAAGCCGCCACCGAGGACTCGCGAGCCAAGAAGCGCGAGGAAAAGAAGAAGCTCGCCAATGATCTGATGAAGGCCGGCAAGCCCGCGCAGGCAACACAGGAATTCCAAAAATGTGTCGACATCACCCCCGAAATGGCCTCGACTCTCATCCAGGAGCTCAAGAAGATGGAAATCCCGTACGTGGTCGCGCCTTACGAGGCCGATGCCCAGCTTGTGTATCTTGAGAGGCAGGGCCTGGTGGATGGCATTCTATCCGACGACTCGGATCTGCTCGTCTTTGGAGCCAAGCGACTGCTCACCAAGCTCGATCAGTACGGCAACTGCATTGAGATCAACCGACGCGACTTTTGCGCCTGCAGGGAGATTTCGCTGACTGGCTGGACCGACGCTGAATTTCGCAGAATGGCCATCATGAGCGGCTGCGACTATCTGAATGGCCTTCCTGGCGTGGGCCTCAAGACAGCGTACAGACTCATGCGTAAATCAAAGACGCCTGAGCGCATCGTCCGCATGCTGCAATTCGATGGCAAGCGCATATCTGAGAACTATCTGACACAATTCTACCAAGCTGAACTTACATTCCTGCATCAGTGGGTATTCTGCCCTACGAAAAAGGAGCTGGTGCACTTAACAGACCTTGATGGATCACGCACCGCTGCTGAAATGCCGTTCATCGGTGCTTTTGTCGAGCCGGCCATCGCTCGCGGCGTTGCTTCCGGCGACGTCAACCCCATGACCAAAGAGCCCATCGTTCTGCACCTCACACCTTCTAAGCGAAAGTTGGCACAGACGAAGACGTACTCGGCGACGCCTGTCGCCACGCAGCCTCCCGCCAAGCCGATTACCTCATTCTTCAAGACACCCAGCCGCAAGCCCATGGGCGAAATGGACCCCAACTGCTTCGCCGTGGATGCTGAGCGCGTGGCACAGCTTACCGACGGCGGCCTAGTCCCGCGCGTCTTTCCCCTCCCCCGACCATATATCGAAAGCAGCAGCCAGGTATCCGAGCCGTCCAACCGCCGCAGCCAGCATTTCACACCGCGCAGAACATCGCCTCGGCTGAATCGTCGCCGCACAGAGACCTTGGGGGATATGCTATCGCAGACGGCCAGCAGCCCTCTCTTTGCCCGCCCCAAGGAGTCCGTCCTCGGCGGCACGCCGCGTTCGGAGCCGCCCCAGCGCCGGCCGCAGAAGAAGGCGCGTCTCTGCGACGACATTGAGACTGAGACGTCTCCCAAGAGCAGCAAGTTCTTCTCTGCCAAGAAGCCCGCGAAGCCTACGCCCAGCAAGACCGAGGGCTACTTGTTCTCCGACGACTCGGTCGAGGAGGCGCTCAAGGGCCTGCCCGAGATTGACAGCTGGACGCCCAGCATCAAGACGAGCCCAAAGAAGATGTTTGTCTTTGAGGACGACAGCCAGGAGACGGTGCCATCGAGCACATCTCGCGAGACGAGCAGCCTAACGGAAACGTCCATGTCGAGCCTGTCCCAGGTGGACATGGCCGAGACGCCCGCTTCGTCCATGGAGTCATCAATGCCGCCACCGAAATCAACCATGCCTCTCTCGCAGCGCGCACAGCAGACACCCGCACAGCGCATCTCGCTCAGCAAATTCACATACACGTCGGCTTCATCATCTTCTGCCCGCTCGGCCCTTTCCACGCCCGCCTCGAGCATCTCGGTCCAGTCGTCCATTTTCAGCGCCGGCCTGTCCACGCCCTCCACGGCCGCCTCGAGCGTCACCTCTGCCTCCTCACGCATGACACCGCTCCAGCGCCTCGGCGCCAAAGCCTCGTCTCCTCTCTTCTCGCCCAACATGCCCGCGCCTCGACGCCGCGTCCTCGGCGGCGACCACAGGCCTCTCACGACCAAGTTTGGCGGACGTCTCCCCGTGAACCCGGCCTTTGTGCCGCTTCCCCAGGTCGACGTGGCCGAGGTCGAAGCTCTGCACAAGCCCTGCGGCGGCACCGGCAGCGAAGACCAAATCATCCCCGATAGCGACGGGGAGGAAGATGGTGAAGAAGAAGAGGAAGACTTTAAGCTGCCGCCAGGAAAGAGGTTCGACCTTTCGCAATTCGCATTCCGCTAAGCAACCTGCGTTTCCCCCTTTGGCCCAAAATATACATTTCATAACGACATAGCATTCAAGGGCGTTTTTTTTTCTTATCCAAAAAATCTTTACATTGTCGGTGTTTGTCCGGGATCTCGGTTTGTTTGTTTGTTTGTTTGTTTGTTTTTCCTATGGGTGTTGGACTGGAGTGTTTGGTTTTATTTCTCTTCATTTCCATATATTCTTCTTGGCCTTTTGTCAAAGGCCCCTATTTTTGCATCTCATACCACGCACAGCCAGCCTATGGGTACTTGTACATGTTCAGGCTGAGAAGCAGCATGGCTCCTGTTGGGAGAGCATGGGCCTGCTTGTTATAGAAAACACCCCGTCTAATTTTTGACATTGGTAGCTTTCTTGGTAGCGTATCATTGAATTTACGCTTAATTTACTTCACATGACGAAAAGAAACGTGCAAGATATCGCTTCAAATCCATATTGATAAAACACTCACAACAAAATGCAAACATGCTAGCTGCGTAAAACAAAAGCAAGCAAAATACCAAATCATGACCCAACTCCTACCCCTGGGAAATGCCCTTCTCTTGTAACAATGTCGTAACATGCGTGCCACGTGACACACTTCTATATAATGCTATATTGTCCGTTCGTTGAAATGAAACAGCCACTGGTATTGCAACACCCATGAAACCAGTGTGATTATGCAGTCTGCCGATTCATACGATTTGACAGAGTCCGTAGTAAGCCACTACTAATTCCATCCCCTCATCAAAGCAATCGATATGGTGCTTATTCAACCACACATCATCCAGCGCCATCTCGTCGACAGTTTTCCTGTCTACCGCTGTAATCCGCTCAGGTGACTCATCGTCAGGTGTAACCGGTCGCAGATATGGCTTGGGTCGTGGAAAGATTGCGAGGTGCGGAGGAAGGCATCTTCGCCTGTGGGCAGTTTGACGACGAAAATGAGCAACAGTCCGAAATGGACGTTGACGGATTTTGTTGGGACCGCCTTGAGTGTCGAACCACCCTCAGCTTTAACTTGCCGCTCAGGATCGATCTCAGCTTACCTGCGCAGAAGTCCACTTTCGAATCGCCCATGAGTGCCACTTGGCCAGCGTGAACCTAACGGCGTGCCGGAGGAGCCGCGAGGGCCGACGAGGGTGCAGTCAATTCCGAATTGAAAGACCACTTGCCTGAGCAAACGTTAGAGGCTGTTCTCCCGTTGGGTAAGGGACCAGTTACCCTTTGCCAGATTATCCGCAGTATCCTCGAGAAGAATGATTCGTCTCTTGTTGCAGTACGAAGTCTTGTCCATAATGTCAACCTTCAGCTTCGAGTCTGACAGCTCTTGAATAGGCTTTTCAAACATTTCCGACAGATTTTCCACAGCCATTTCCAGATCCTTTTGATTGTCTTCAAATATCTCCGTCAGATTCGTCTTGGCAAGATAAAAGGCGAATGCATATGTCCACTTCAGAGTCTGACGGCACGTTTGCAGTGCTTGCGAGGCGGCGTTGAGATACTGGACTTCGATCCACGACATTCCAGAGGTAGTTTGCAGCTGAACCATCTTCTTCTCCGTCTTAACGGCAATATCCTTGTCCAAACGTGCCGACTGCTCGTGGTTGGCGTAGCGATTATAGTAGTGCAAGTATCGAGCCAGCGACGTTCGCGACTTGGTTTGGGCGTCTCGCGCTTCGTGTCCGCTCTTTTCCTCGTATCTGTTGCAGTTGTACCATGAGGTGCCATGCTCGGACCAGAGGCCCATGCACATCCAGCAGAACTCGTATCGGCACTTTCTACAAGTCATGTGATTGCAGCCACCATTCTTTTCAATGGTGGACTGGCACTTGGGGCATTCTTTGGTGTTGGCGTTGATCCAGTTTGCTGTTTCGGAATCGTCGGCACACTTCTTGAGCCACTTCTTGACCAGATCGCAGGGTGCAGGCTGGTGATCCGGGTTGGGACATCCGAAGCAGAAGCGGAATCCACAGCTGCACTCCACTGTTGGCACAATCCTATCAAGGTCCTTCTTCTTAATACCACACTCGACGGCGTTGGGACAGTCAGGTGCCGGACACCATTTGAAAATGTCCTTGTCCTCGACATATGTGCGGTTGAGGAGCTCGTGATACCGGCCGGTCAGCTCGGAGGTAACAAGCAAGTCTAGAGATCGCGAATCAAGAATGCGACCGCAGCCGTCGGAGGGGCATTGGATTCTAGCCGCTTCACCCTCGTCTCGGATCTTCTGCGTGAGGTACTGGCGATAACAGTCGACACAGTAGCGATGGCCGCACTTCATGGCAAACGTCTGGAGTCCTTCCTCGTCTTCACAGCAAATGTCACAGACGAACCCCGGTACCGCCTCAAGCTTGGGCAGGTCACTCGTGTTGCTGCTCAAACCCGCCGCCTCGAGTATTTTTTCTGGGCGGTCCATGTAGTCTTCGAGCAAACGCTCCTTGTTCCAGCGAAAGTGACGGAGCATGATGGCGGCATCTTCCTTGCCCATATCGAGAATCATGTTCACCTCGGCGATCATGTCATCTTGCTGTTTTTGAATATCGGTTGGCTCGTACACCTTGAACGGGACCACGTGGGCCTGGCTCTTCTTCTTGTCCATGTCTTTGGGGGACAGGCCAAAGTCGGGATCGGGCTCATCAAAGTCTTCATCGTCAAACTCTACAGATCGCACTCGTCAGTATCGAAGCGGCAAGAGATGTGAAGCGGGGAGGAACGTACCAGCTCCCGACAGGTCATCGGCGCTATCTTGCATGATCTCGTCATCGCTCGAGAGCTGCGACATGAAATCCTCGTCTGAATCCATACCGTTGGTGGTGACGGGAGTCGGAGGCGCGGCCTGCGACTCGACTGCTGAGACGACGTGCTTCTTGCTCGGGGAGGCGGATGGGATCGTCGTCTCAGCGGCCTTTCGTTTCCGCGTGGAGGGGGGAATCGTGGCGGCTTGAACGGCAAGCGCAGAGACGCGGAGGGCACCACGTCTACGGACGGCGAAAGAGACGATGACCGAGGGTTAAAGGAGGTTCTGACGATGCGGAAGGGAGACACGGTTCGATCTGGCGTGTCAAAGCGGCCAAGTTCGGTTCAAGGCGTTCTAGGGTGACCCAACGAGCGAGCGCAAGCGGCCTGCTTGGACGGTGAAGGAGCAAGTGGGGGGCAGAGTCGTTTGGGCAAAGAAAGAGTGGTTGGCACCGCTCGCTATGCAGCAGGGCTATCTAAGAAATGCCGTCGGTAAATCAGATACGACAAGTCTACCAAAAAAGCGACCTTGTTTCTCGAAGTAGACCCGAAAACGTACTCGAAGCAAAGGTTGTTGGAAAGCAAGTCTGGCACCAGTTCATTATTAAGTGACGTATCGGATGATCCTCGGAGGCTGAGTCATGGCGCCCAAACCGGGAGGCAAACCCCTCCAAAGCCGCCTCGAGAGCCCAGCGGAGGCCGCTAGAGAGACTCGGCGCCTCTAGCAGGCAAACTATGGCCAGCCTGCCGCCTGAAAATGGGGACTCGCAGCCCTGGCGAGTGGATAAGTGCTAAAGTGGTCTTAAAAGGTCTAAAGTGGTGGCAGGGCGTCTTTGAGCCTGCGCTGCCTGGAGCCTGGCGGGGTTCGTAATAGGCACCCCGGCCTAGCCTACCGAGAATTCCGCCCGATCTAGTACGACCTGGTTGATGCGTCGTGAATCAGGAAAGGGATTTATTAGTCAGGCAGCAATAATTGATTTGCTTAATTAAACCGTCAGTTCACGCTCTAATGTTATAGATTGCGAATATCAATAGCGTTCTTGGAGCTCGAAAGTGGTTGTAGTCTGCAGCAATGCATCACATGGCCGTGTCAGGCATCGACAGTGATTGGGTCCGACGGCGGGGAATTAATGGCATATGATAGTTGGCCGAACGGTGACAAATTTCCGTGCAACAGGCTGTTTAAATTTATGATCATACACAACTCTTGCGCGATTTCACACCCGTCAGATACAAGTTCGACGGCCGATCTCTATAACCGCTCGATCTATCCTAACCTTTGCGAGCCGTCATAACAACCTCACAGATGCCACCTCTCGCGATGCAATTATTCCAAGACCTTCTCAGCCATGGTGACTAAGAAAACACGTTAGCAAAGTCCTGACACACTTCAATCCCAACTCACCATCAGCAGCGGTAGCATCAGCCTCCAGGTGCACCTTGGTCACCTTGCCGTTTTCAACCTTGAGAGCGAAACGCTGGCTACGAGTGTTGCCAAGGACCGCAGCGGCGCCGTCAAAGCCCATGTCGAGGGCCTTGGTGAAGGCAGCCGTAGGATCGGCGATCCAGCGAAGCTGCATTGACCAAGTTAGCAAGCAACACCTTCCAACTTCCAACTTATCCACCCAAGGGTTTTGTGCAACTCACAGGAGTCTGACCAGCAGGGTCAAGGTTCTCAGCCCAAGCCTTCATGCTATTGATTCCCACCGACATTAGTCCCATGTATCCTTTTTATTTTCTCATGTCAAATCACACCCGCAAGACCTACACAAAGGGGTCGTTGACAGACAGCACAAAGACCTTGCCGGCGTCCTTGAGCTTGGGGCTGTTGATGTACGACGGGATGTGCTTGCTGGAGCAGGTGCCGGTGAAGGCGCCGGGGACGCCAATGATGTAGCCGTCGGCCGACTTGAACTCGTCGGCCAGGCTGACCTTGGCGGCGGCCGAGTTCTCAAAGAGGCCGTCCGTCTCGGGGATCTCGTCGCCGACGCGGATCAAGGCGCGGGGGGTCGAGTGGAAAGCGCGGGTGGATGGGCGCGCGAGGGCGACACGGCGAAGAGGAGCGCGGAAAGCCATTGTGAGTCGAGAGGGGATGGAGAGGGAGATTCGGGAGGATCGGCGGGATTCGACGTTGGTTGATGAGTGAATTGGGAAAAGAAAAGACGGGATGGGGGAAGGAGCTCGGAGCTGTGCCGTTGACAAATAGCTGGGAGCTTGGAGAGCTCCAGCCAAAGCCCCACCTAACCAGGTACGGGATGGGTGACCTCATGTTGTACAAGCAGCACGTTTTTCTCTCTTTTTGGGTTAAATTTCACTCTGTATTTTGGCCTGGGTAAAATTTTTCATTTGACATTGCCGTCTTAAGAATTATGTCTAGCATTGGGCAAGGCGGCCAATAATATGATCATGTCAAGCACCCTTTCTATGCAAAGACAAACAGTGACCTGATCAGGCCCTCGTCTTCCTTTTCCAGTTCCGTGCGATTCGACTCTTTTACAAATTCCACCATGTTTGCCCCTGCTCGTTCAAAGTACCAGTATCCCACTCGGACCATTTCATCAAAATGAGCATCATCCGCGCAGGCGTCGTTGGCAAATACGAGCACATCTCGTCCGCTCAGCAGCAGCGCCGAGCGATACAGCCGTGTGTTCAAGTCATCCACCTCCATCCTGCAGACGAGCTGCGCCCGCTCCCGGTACGCGGCGCAAAAGCTGGCGCAGAGCTGCCGGAACAGCCTTGTGCTGGCGGACCGCTGCTCGTCGCCGCGGCCGCCGATGAGGCGGCAGTGGATGATGGATAGAAACTCGGAGATGTCGCCGTTGACGCCACGGCCGAGACTGGTGGCAAACTCCCAGTCGGCGAGGATGGGCTGGCTGTTGCCGGTCTCGAGCGCATCGGCAGGCATGAGGATGTTGCCGTAGTTGAAGTCGCCGTGCATCAGACACGGCGGGTATGCCACGGGTGGGTTCTTCATGTCGTCCACGAGCCATTGAAAGTATTCCTTGCCTCGCGGGGCGCCGGAGAGATGGTCTGGCAGCAGCTCCATGGCGAGGAACCAGACTGCTTCGTCGGTTAGTCTCTCAGAAACCACAGCGTTGATGGCGCTGGCTGCAATGGCTCGTTTTGTTTCTGCGCTGTGCATCGTCGCAAGCGAGGTTCCCAGGGTGTGGCCAATCTCGGAGACCAGGCTGTCCACGCGAGGCGAGGCGTCGAGCTCGGCAAGTGCCAGTATGGTGTCGCGCAAATTGCGGACGTTTCCCAGGTCCTCGATGAGCATCACGGAGACTTGTTCGTCTTTGTCAGTGCGCAGCAGCTGGGATTCTTTGCCCTCGGATCGGTGCAAGACTACGGGTAGCCTCCAGGACGGAGGACCGTCACCGGCGGGCCGCACAATTTGATCGTAAGATGTCATGAGGGCAGCCTCAATCTCCTACATGCTGTCAGCGTGTAATGTATTCGTGTGGATATCTCGATGTTTACCTGTCGCTTAATGGAAAATGGCTGCACCGTGCCAGTGTCTTCGTCCACGAAATACGGCGATGCGTGCTTCAGCACCACAGAGGCCGGTCCTGCCTCACCAGCAAACTTGACCGCGCGGTGAGTGGCATTGGTGGAACCGTGAGAGAATCGCGTTATTGTCCATTGCGTGCCAGGATATATCGTCTGCAGAAAGCCGTTGTAATCTGGGTCGGTCATGGTGGAGGTGGCGCACGTTGAAGCGGGGCTTGATGCTGGATGGGATGAAGTCTACTGGCATAACTCAAAGCACGAGCATCCCTAATCTTTATAAGTTTCGTCTACGAAGCCATACACTTGACCGCAAAGTGACTTTACTGGCAATGCTGCTCTTGTCTAAAATGGGCATCAGTCTCGGCGTTACAGTGGTGATTTTCAGCTGTGCCGGCGTGAGTCACAATTGGATGAGTTCATTCTGGGTCGCTCCACAGGGCTGCATCTACACAACGTCCAGAAGCACGAACATGCAACACAAAACCAGTACCACGAACCCAACACAGAAGCTGTTTACCGCGTGCAAGAAGCCGACGGGTAAGGCCGCAACAAGTCCCTAAGTATTTTACTACGGTGGGTACTGGCTGTCGTGAAACAACGTCCCGAGCAGCCGGGCAGTGTGACGCTATGCTGTCAGCAGAGGTTTCAATAGAAGCCAAGGAGTGATTTGCTACTATTATCAGTCCGGCGTCGCCGCATTGCGCCGTTGTTGTTTTCCCACCTTCTGGTGTCTCTTCAGCGGTCAGGGGTCGACGGTGATGAGTCGCTGTGAAACGAGGCGACATAGCGCAGTGTCGCCTGCCACGCAAAGGGAAGACTGTCCCGCGCGCGGAGAGTGTGGTGGGTTCTCCTGTTTGAGTGAGGCACACATGTCCACGATGAGAAAGTATGAATAAAAGCGCGAGCCATCGGGACGCTGTCAGCGTAGAGTCTATCGACGTTGGGCGACGCCAATGCTACGCTGACCGTAACGACAGGGCAGTATTAAAAAGGTGAGCTGCACTTTGGAGCTGCAGTCGGTCGTACGTGAGACTTTGAGATGGACGGGTCTCTTTCTGCCTTGCTGTTGAGAGTTGGTTGCGTTGCTGTGCGAGTTTGGGGGTTATATGAGCAGGGGCTGATGGAGCCAGAGGAGGTGTATCAGATGGCGATCGGAAGGCTAATGGGATGAGACATGGGCGAGAAGTGGCAAAGGTGGATAAGGGTTCGCTCAGACGAGGATGGGGGGATAGGGATGGGGATCTGCGATGGAGGTCAATGTGTGTTTGAAGGAAGCGAAGAGGAGGAAGATGCGAGATTTGTTGTATGAATGTACGTATGCGCTTAGATTAGGTGGTCATTGCAATTAAGAAATGGTCAAGGTGATATTGACGAGAGTAGCACATATGTAGAGATGTCGTAGGCAGAGGTACCCTTGCTGGTGCGCATGGAGCTAGCTCGTACCGACGTAATGGCGGGGGCGGCGTCGGCAGTGCAACCACGGTATATGGAGGCAATGCACGATTTAGATGATGGCGAGAGAATCCAGGGTGTGTGCATCTGGGTGGCCCATGCGGTACATGAGCGTATGGCTCGAGTAACATGTAGACAGCAAACATTCAGACGATGCGTAATTGACGGGGAAAATGTCACTGGCATCGGCAGAGGCAGATGAGGAGAGCCAAGCAGCATAAGCCACCAAAGCCAATGTCAAAAGTTTAGGTCTGGTCAGGTACAGGACGCTAGGACAGAGGGTACAGGAAGATACCTCCATCGAAGGAGCTGCCTGTTCCTGGCTGGCATTGCGGGCTCTGGTGGTCAGGTTAGCGGGTGCCTGGCTGTCTGGACTGCCTAAACAGGCGCTAGTAGCGGACTTTGAGCCCACCATGACCGCTGTGGCCTCGCTGTATTTTGAAAATTACGCCCCGCCTCGTC
>JARDXD010001937.1:0-26121 GCA_029218145.1 Aphanocladium album
ATTTTATAGTAGGGTATATTTAACTAGAAAAACTAGGGTAAAGCTGGCGAAACTACTGACTAGGTGGTTTTGATTAAAATGTCGACCTCGTCGCCTATAGTTATCCCTAAAACACCAGATGTATCACTACTCTGTGGGACGGGGGAGATCTCGACGCAATCGCCAGGTCACCATGCACGACACTCTTAGATGATGCCTCCTGGCTGGCAATGCGCGAGAGGTTCATGCACTTCACGGTGGATAAATCCGAAGACGTGATTGTAGTGGGGTTTGTAGGGCTCATAAACCATGCAGGACTCGTCGGCGGGCAATCTATGAACAGGCGACGTATTACTGAGTTGTTCGTTGCACATTTGAATGATTGCAAAAGAGTTCATTTAATATACGCTAGGGGGTAAAGCTAATCTATGCTAGGAACTGAAGCTTATCTATATACAGGAGCTTTAGCTGTGTGGAGCAAGAGAGAAGAATCAAAGAGTGACATCTAGCTTGTTAATTGATTCCCGTTGGCGCAGTCCGCTCACTGGGCGTGCTCGTAGTGTGTTGGGAAGCCACCAAGCAAATCGAAGCACCCCGGCAGCCTAGATTATGAACTCCGCATACCAGTAGTACGTAGAAATGGCGCCATTACGCTTCGCTAAATCAGTTTGCGTATGCTGCGTTTCACAGACTAACAAAAGTCCCACAACAACTTTTGGCAGCCACGCAGCCTGATTGCAGGCTGCAGAACAGAAGTCCCCAAGGCTCCTCCTTCAGCTTGTTGCCCACCCCTCTCTCTCAACTTTGCTGGACTTCGCTTCCTCCTTCCTTGCTTAGGTCTTGGGGTCAAACCTAGCAACAACATCGGCCGCTCTACGAGCTTCGAAGGCATATACAACCACATCGCAAAGAAGAAGTTATCCACTTTTCACAGCCCACTTGCTAGTATGGACTGTAGTATCGCTCGTGAGAGCTCGTTTGGGCCAACAGTAGCTCCATGCCGCAGACAGTTCGACTTCACTCTCACTTTTGAGCACTGGATCTTGACGCTAATTCCGGAGCTTTTCTTTGTCCTTACCGGCCTCGTGCGCTGGCTCTGGATTTACCGTTCTATCAAGGCGCTCAAACCCCAGCCGCGTGGTCTTGCGAGGGCGAAATTAGTTGTCACAAGTCTGATACTGCTGCTGAAGACTGCATCACTGGCCACATGGGCCACAGAGGGACATGTTGCAAGCGCATCAGCTATGGCCTCGTCCATCGCTGCTATTGCCAGTGCGATCTTCTTGGTTCCCCTATCACAGTATGAGCACAACCGCACCGTACGACCGTCGTCGCTTATTTGCCTCTATCTTCTGGCAACCACGATCTTCGAAATTGCTCGCGTGCGAACGCTTTGGCTGCTCCAGCCCTTCAGCCTTCCCCTTGCTACTGTTGCTACCATATCGTTGGCTGTGCGAGCTCTGCTCCTTGCCATCGAAGCACAGGAGAAAGGTGTGTACCTTACATCCGCGCATGAGAAGGCCTCTCCGGAGTGCAAAAGCGGCATCTTGAGCCGCTCCGTATACTGGTGGATCAATGATCTCTTCTTTCGAGGTTTTCGTTCCGACCTGAGCCTGCAAGATCTCTACAACCTAAGTGAGAGTCTCGCATCGAAACGTCTCACCTCCAACTTGCAGCAGCGGTGGAATGATGATGGAATCAAACATAGCCGAAAGCACGCTCTGCTGCGACACGCTTTTTCAGGTGCAAAATGGACAATCATCAAGGCCGTTATAGCGAGGGCCGTACTTATACCCCTCAAATACGCTCAGCCTTTCCTTTTTAGTGACCTGATTGAGCGTGTCTCTGAGCCAGACGACCAGGGCCAGAACGGTGCTAAATACGGTCTTTTGGGCGCCATGTTTCTTGTTTATGTTCTGATTGCAGGCACGAATGCGATCTACAAGCGTCAAACAATCCAGATGATGACTATCATCCGCGGGAGTCTTATAGGAATCATATATGCCGAGGTACTAGAGGACAAGAGTCCAGGCGGTGCGAGTGCACTGACCCTTATGAGCACCGATGTCGACCGCATTGTGACCGGCGTTCAGAATGTTCACGAGACTTGGGCGGGCAGTATTGAGATCGTTATTGGGGTGGCACTGCTCATACACCGCATCGGCTATCCATCTGTTGCCGCTTTGGTCGTAACTGCGGCATGCCTGATCGGATCCTCTTATATCGCGCCGCGCATGAGAGAAAAGCAGATGGCATGGGTTCAAGCTGTACAAGAACGTGTCAACTTTACGGCTACTATTCTCAAGGTAATGCAGCAAATCAAAATACTTGGAATAGAGGCGACAATCACAGAAAAGACTCACCAGCTTCGAAAGCTAGAGTTGGATGCGTCAAAGCCTTATCGTCTTCTCATCGTCGGGGTCAATCTGTTGAACGCAGCTGCGATGTCGATCGCTCCAGCTGCAACCATCGCTCTTTACACGACAACACACATCAATTTTCGCACGGAGATCCCGAGTCCCGACGCCATCTTCACAACTCTTTCTCTGGTCTCTCTGCTCACAAGCTCCATCACACTCTTCTCCGTTGCCCTCACGAGGTTCACATCCGGTATGGGCTCATTTGACAGAATCCAGGCATTTCTTGTTGCAGGAACACAGCGAGATGAGACGCCGCTTCAAACTACAGACCCTTTGAGTGACCAAGCTATGGAACTTGGAACCATGCAAGGGGCCGATTTAGTGGTTTTACAGGGTGGCTCTTTCCGCTATGGGAGAGATGGAGAGTGCCAGCTCAACGACTTGACCTTTACTCTGAAGCGTTCAGAGGTTGTTGCTGTCACAGGCTCTCTTAGCTGTGGCAAATCAACGCTTCTGAAAGCCGTTTTGGGCGAGATCTCGCGCACTGCTGGCCAACTGCGGATACAAGCCACATCAGTAGCTTACTGTCAACAAACACCATACATCTTTAACGGCACAATCCAAAGCAACATTATTGGGAACGCGTATGCCGATCTTGTATGGCTAAAGACTGTTCTGTACTCGTGCGACTTGGTTTCAGACGTGAATAGTCTGCCTGATGGACTTGAGACCGTGGTGGGCACATCTGGGCTGCAACTTTCTGGCGGACAGAAGCAGCGAGTGGTAAGTTCTGCACGCCACTTGAAGATACAAGACACTAATAGTATTTCAGGCTTTGGCACGGGCCCTGTTTCCGAAACCCGAGCTTCTCCTTCTTGATGACATTTTCAGTGCTTTGGACCCCGTCACAGCCAATCGCATTTTCCAACGTCTATTTAGCCCTGGAGGTCTTATTCGGCAACTAGAAGCTGGCGTTATTATAGTAACAGTTGATGGTAGCTATTTGAATCAAGATGTGCTTCTGTTCGCGTCGGATCACTAACAGTTCATAGCTAACCAACTTCAGTACGCGAATACAGTCATTGTGCTATCAAGCAATGGCCATATCGACGCGCAGGGAACCTACTCTGAGATTGCTGGCACGTGCGAGTTCGTTCAAAAGCTCTCCCCACCCAAGGGCCATACCGAAAACACTCATGAAGAGCCAACCGCTCTAGTAGAAGGGGAGCCTGCAAGTTCCTGCGCCACTCACGCCACCCCAAAGCTAGCGGCCGCCAAAAGTCGCAGCGGGGCTGACCTGTCCCTCTACAAATATTACATTGACTCCATCGGGCGATTGCCATTTCTGTCTATCTTGGGATTCGCTATCCTGTACACGATAAGTCTGGTGTTTCCGCAAATCTTGCTCTCGTGGTGGTCCAGCTCTGTGCCAGACAGGGGTGTCACATACCTTGTAACGTACCTTACTGTTTCTGTTGCAAATGTGGCATTTGTTGGATTATATATTGGGTATGTATCTGATAAGTTTTTATTGCTGTGCTGTCATTAATAGGTATAGACTTTTCTTTGTTTGGGCCGTTCCCAAGTCAGCCATCAAACTCCACAGATTGCTCCTTGACGTCGTTATGCAAATGCCTTGGGTACAGTTTGTGCAGATGGCAGTGGGAGACTTGATTAATAGATTCAGTCAAGACATGTCTCTCGTGGACATGCAGCTTCCTGTCGCCTTTGGTATAACCCTGCAGTTTTTTCTTACTTGCATCGCGCAGGGCGTCATGATTGCCATTGGCTCGGGCTATATGTCCGCCGTCATTCCCTTCTGCATCGCTGTTCTTTATGCCATCCAGTCGTTCTATGTGCGCACTTCCCTCCAGATTCGAATCCTTAGCATCGAGGCCAAGGCTCCTTTGTATGACCACTTCCTGCAGACCATCGATGGCGGAGCCACCATCCGCGCCTTCCGGTGGCAAGAAAGCTTTGCCAAAGCAAATGAAGAATTGCTGGACCTGTCTCAGAAGCCCTTTTGCGCTCTTTACAGCGTGCAGCAGTGGCTTCAAGTCGTGCTGGACCTGCTTGTTGCTGCGCTGGCCACACTTTTGACGGCGCTTGTCCTATTTATCACGAAAAAACGAACATCTGGCTCGGTGGGAGTTGCACTGGTCAATCTCCTGTCATTCAATACATCCTTGACCCAACTGGTTACTTACTGGATGCAACTTGAAACATCACTCGGCGCGATTTTACGAACAAAAGACTTTGTCACGAACCCGGATCATCAACCAGTGGAGGCGGTGCAAGATTCATCGCCTGAACAAGAGCTGCTGGCAACGACTGTCCAATTTCGAAACATCTCTGCATCCTACAGGAATAGAGAAGAACTAGTCTTGAACCAAGTGTCGCTTGATCTTAAGGGTGGCCAGCGAGTGGGCATTTGCGGCCGCACTGGAAGTGGTAAAAGTACCCTCCTATCGTGTTTCTTTTCCCTCATAAACATCACATCCGGCACTCTTTGCATTAATGGGAAAGATATCACAACCATTCCTAGAGACAAGCTGCACGCGGCCGTGGTCACGATCCCTCAACAACCGCTCGTTATAGCTGGAACAGTCCGTGATAATCTGTTGCTTGGTTCTCCTTGTCTCTCCACAGACGAAGCTATTATTTCAGTATTAGAGCAGCTACAAATCTGGGACCTGATACATGAGAGTGGTGGATTGGATGCCAACATCAGCTCTATCCCCTTGACAGAGAGCCAACGGCAACTGTTATGCATCGGTCGTGCTCTACTTCAGCCTGGAAGTATTGTCATTTTGGACGAGCCTACGAGTGGTTTTGACGAGGACACGGGGCGACTGGCTCAGGAATTGATTAGGGAGGCTTTCAAGGGCAGACTTGTTCTCTCGGTGGCACACAAGATCGATACTATTATCGACTCGGACCTGGTTATTGTCATGGATCACGGCCAAGTAGCAGAAATGGGCCCTCCGCAGGATCTACTGCAAAAGAAGGGTAAATTTTGGGAACTGCATCAATGATGTTGTTCTTTCCTCTCAGGAAACTCTAGTTATTGTATATTGTATGCTCTCTTTCTGTACAAGCTTCGGACAAAAATTGCAAATTTCGAACTTTAGACCCGCTCATCTCGTTCCTATGTGAAAATTATTTTTTTCCAATATAACGCCTATGAGTGACATGACTGGGTGTGTAATTGGCCCTCTGTGCCAACCCAACCTACACTACAGTGAGTGTGGGGGCGTGGCAGGTGTATCCTAGGCATAGCACCTTCATGGGAACGGTGCATGTGCCGTAAGTGCGGTGAGGGTGAACAATGGTCTGTGATCCCAGACCAAGAACATTCGTTGAAGCCATGGTATGTGAAAGTTAGGTTCAGTTGTTGAGTTTATTGTGAGGAGCAAACGTCGGAGTCATGTAGTCTCTGATTTGGGGAACTAGTTAGCCACTCTAGTGCACGTCAAACTGTCTCGTTTGACCACCATCCCTGCGACATGCAGGGCTAGCTCGACGCAGCTCCTCTTCGGGTGGTAGGTCTTGCTTGGGAAAAAGATACGAGAGGAGTTTTCTTTTTTTCTGCCGCTAAAGTTAGTTATACCAGTGTTGGATTGAGTTGGTGGTTGTGAGCTTGCAATGGACGCATCTTCAGAGTGCCGGGCAATGTTGAACTTGCCTCTGTCAGACTTGCTGATGAAACGAGATTCCGAGAGCAAGCTCCGACATTGCCTTGTTACTATGAATGAGTTCTCAATTCGCTACTGAATGATCATTTTCGAGTGTGGACAGCGAAGCATCGTGATAAATCCCAGATGCTTTGGAGCACCCCGCTACGCTGGTACTTCAGCTGCCGACCCCACTGGCCACTGGAGCCACACCAAGAAAGTTGGCTCAGGCCAAATTTTCGCAGAAGCTAGCCTGCAACAAACGATCAGCGTTTCGAATACGCCACAAACAGGCGCATCTGAATACTACAACAGCAGACCGAAATGCCATTGGACACATCGACTTACTCTCTGGCGCTTTTGCGCGTTGACGGGCGCCGCTGGAACGAGCTGCGCCGCCTGCACGCCCTCATCCGCACTCAGGATGCCGCGGACGGCTCTTCCTACCTCGAGATGGGACACACCAAGGTCATGTGCGTGGTATCTGGTCCCTCGGAGCAGCAGCAGAACCAGAGAAGAGGTGGGCAATCCAACGCGTCGCGTGATGGAGCGACGGTCAACGTCAACATCATCATCGCGGGCTTCTCCAGCGTGGACCGCAAGAAGCGTGGCCGCAACGATAAGTGAGTGGCTGAAGCCCACACCAACTGTGCAAGTTTTCCTTGCCTCTTTGCTAACAATCAACTAGGCGGATGCAAGAAATGGAAATCACCATTGCCAAAGCCCTCTCGTCGAACCTCCACACGCACATCTTCCCCCACTCGAGTATCTCGATATCCCTCCATGTCCTGTCGCAGGATGGTTCCCTGCTGGCGGCCTTGCTTAACGCCACGACCCTCGCCTTGATAGACGCCGGTATTCCCATGACCGACTACATCGCCGCCTGCACAGCTGGCTCGACCTCGTCCTTTGCCGCGGGCGACGACTCGGCCGACCCCCTCCTCGACCTGAACAACCAAGAAGAGCAAGAGCTGCCGTTCCTGACAGTAGCAACGCTCGGCGACAGCGACAAGGTGGCCGTACTGGCGTGTGAGAGCAGGATCCAGGTCAGCCGCCTCGAGGGCATGCTGGTGGTCGGCATCGACGGCTGCAAGCAGGTCAAGAAGTTCCTGGACAGCGTCGTCAAGACAAAGGGCGGCAAGATGATTCGCGAAGGCGCTATACAAAAGAGCGACACGATGGTGATGGACTTGGACGAGTAAATCTTGGGCAGGAGAAAAACAATTCATGACTTAATGAGATATGGCGCCTACTTATGGCTTACAAACTACAGAAACATACTAAACACCGACGCGGCGTCACATCTGCTGCAATCTCATTTCGGTGTCTCGCTAGCTATACATTTACAACTCGTCGTGTTCCTCGACAGCCTGCTCAGCCTTGGGCTCTTCTTCGGCCTTGGGCTGCTCCTCGACGGGTTCGGGCTCCTCGGCCGCTTCGACGATGCCCTTGGGGAGCTTGTTCTTGGCTCCGTCGCCCATGCGAACGGCATCCACCCAGGCCTCGACACTGGCGGCGCCAAAATCACCTTCGTACTGGCGCCACCAGTTGCGACGCGCGTTGATGGCGACAAGCTCCACCGTGTTCTTGGTGCCGAGCTTCTCGCGGATGACGGTCAGGTCGGCGATGGTGTCTGGGACAGCGATGAAGGGGAACATCTTGCGCTGGCCCTGAATATACTTTGTGTTGAGCTGCGAGAGCGACTCGACGACCTTGTTGGTATCGTCGGTGTCGACGCTAGGCACGAGGGCCAGGATACAGGTGTGAGACTTGGGCTGGAGGCACTGTTCGGTAACCTCTTGCTTGTGTGAAGCCCGCGGAATGACAATAACTTCAGGAGTAGCAGCCGCAGGAGGAGCCTCTTCATTAGCCTCGGCCTCCTCCACGGGCTCTTTCTTTTCCTCGGCCTTCTTGGATTTTTCAGCCTTTTCAGCCTTGGGCTTCTCTTCCTTCTTCGCCTTTTTCTTGTCACTCCTTGGCTTGGCCGGAGCGGGGTCTGGGTTGGGCTCGCCTGCCTGGCTGAGGAACTTGATCATGTCGGCCTTCTTCAGCTCGCCGTCGTAGACGACGGGCTCCTGCCCCTCGCCAGGCACCAAGACTAGCGTAGGAAATTTTTCAATACCAAACTGTGCCACCGCCTTGGACTCCTTGTTTCGAATCTGTGCAAGGCTGATGACGCCGAGATAATCGATGGCGATGCTGCGCAGGAGCGCGCTCGTAGTGCCCTTGTCCGTGAAGAGGAGGGCCTTGGGGCCGTCGCCCTTGGCGAGGAAGCCGTCAAGATCCTTGTCGGCGACGCGGGTGACGTGATTGTTGATCTTGGCGGTGACGGCCTCGGAGATGGCGCTCGCCGTGCGGCCGCCGTTGTAGTCCTCGATGACGTGCCGGGCGGCCTTTTTGTCGGCGGGCTGGAGGTTCTTGCAGTGGCCGCACCAGGGTGCGTAGAATTCGACAATCTGGGATTTGCGACCGTGTTAGTGGGTGGCTGAGTCGGACTACCATGGTCAGCGACGGCGCGCATTGCGTACCGAGGTGTGGTTGGAGCGGTTAATCAGTCGGTCAAACGACTTGGCGTCGACCTGCAGAACAGGCGACTTCTTGCTGTACAGGCCGGCCATGGCTGTTGGCGCGGCGGCCAGCAGCATGGTGAGGGCGTTGGCGACAGAGTGCTGGTGCATCGTGGCGGCGGGGAAGCTATCTTTGTTTTCTCTGTATGTGTTGCGATGTTCGTGAAAGTAACGAGTTGGTGAGCTGGAAATGGAATAGAAAGAAGCAAATTAAAGCTGTATAGCAGCTGTTCGCAGGGGAGCAGCAGCTGGGATTGCGCCCTCCTCTTAATATACAAGGTTGGGTAGGAAGAAAAGAAGAAAAGCGTCGAGCTGTCCAGTTTGGCCCAGCTAGGAAATCGAACAGGTGGCAGAAATGGTGACGAGCCAAGCCAAAGAGCTGGTGCGGAGCCTGGCCGGCGCTGTGGCTAGCCTTGGACAGGCTAGTGTCCTGTTTGAGACACTCCGGCTGTGTTGAAGAAAAATTAAACATGACTTGCTATCAGTAATTGAATGATTTTTGAATAAATGTGCAAGTCTTAAGTTGAAGTCTTGGCCTCCACATTGGTGTTTCCAATACCCTTGGTTAGAGCACGTCTTGTCTCGGCACCAATCTGTGAAGTCCCAAGTACCGCAAGTGATTCACTCTATTTCTCGCCTCTTTTCCTCTGCAAGCTTCTGTAGTTCTTCGACAGCCTGCGTCTCTCTACCCTCAGGCACGAACAAATGGTCATGATAGAACCCGCTGACCGGATTGACACCCATGCTGAGCGTTGCCAGTCTCGTCGCGATGACGGCCATGAAGCCGACCGCCTCCAGGCTCGACGTGACGTTGAGCGTAATCATCTTGCTAGGAAAAAAGTAGTCCATCTTGTTCGCCTCGGCATACTTCTTGCTGACAATGACGGTGACGGCCTCACTCTCACGGAAGAGCAGCTGTACTTCGGACAGCGGCGGCAGAGCGGCCCTCTTGTCCAGGGCGGCAAAGACGTATGTTTCGGGGTGGAGGACGGTTGTCAAAGTGGAAAGCAGTTTGTCCAGGGATTTTTCGCCCGGGTCCTGCATGAGAGTGGCCATTGTATGTGTTTGACGAAGAATTTGTGATGCTTTTTCTGAGCTGAGGGTTATACGCGAATGGCTTTGCGACATTGCTACCACTGCAAATATAGCGACGCTAAACCCACTTTATGTCAAGAACAAGGCGCCAATTACAAGACAATTGGTTCGAAACTGCACTGAGCAGATCGCCGCTAATCAGCGCGATTGTGTGCGCATAAAAGGTCCACGACGGTGCAGGCAGTTTCTGATATTCAAATATACAACTTGGCTGGCTTACGGTGCCTTCGTCGGACCAGATAACAGCCCAAGCAACACACTACTTTATGCAACATCTCCCAAACGACCATGACTGCGGGCTGTTCGTCCAGTGTTGCGACTTGGCTTCTATGCTAGCGAACAAGCGTGCGGCACTGCGGGATGGGAAATACCAAGCATCATACTGCAGCACTGCACTGCAATCATAGCTTCATTATAGCAGGGTGAAATCTCGTACCTGCTAACGAATTTTATCTAGTTCTATCAAATATTTACAGGAAACTCTTGGACGCGTTGCGAGTGCCAAAGAAAACGTCAGGCTTGGCCGTGGTAAACTTGGCAATGTCGCCCAACACCACAGCGGCGGACTCGCTCTTGCTGGCAGCGGCGTAGGACTCGAGCGTGTCCCACTTGAGGATGGCCTGGACCTGGTACTTTTGGCCAGGAGGGAACTGGATAATGTCGAAGCCTTGAAGGCCAAATTGCTTCCAGTTGCTGCATCAGGCCGGTTAGTCGTGCTGCACCACGGCCTGTGACGGTGGGGAGGCTTACTTCTCAACAATGGGCATGTGCTCCTTGAGGTAGTAGTCCATGTCAAAATCGTGACCAGAGGGGTAGATGATGTTTACGGTCGCCATGATTAATAATGATGTGATTGGATTCTTATGAGAGCGGAATGAGTTGATTGAGTTGATTGAGCTGAATGATGCGAGATGCGTCACAGAGTCGCATATATATGCTTTCTGACGCTTCAGCGCTGCCCCGCACTTGTCTTCTCCAATCGGCTATTCGCAGCGTTCAGCACAGGTCAACCTATGGTCTCTGACAAATGCTAACGGCAAACATCCACTGCTCCGCACCGGAGTCGATTGGGTGACTGTGCATCATCGCAGCTCTCTTGACCTTGTCAAGATATCGTGACATTATTAAGCAAGATTATTTTGTCTAGTCTATTAAGAATACAACAATGTAGTGGAGCGTGTGGCATCACTGACAAACTCTAGCTGTCAAACATGGCCCATTCGAATTCGTCCATGTCGTAACCATAATTTGGAGGCCAGCCTACAGCCTTGTTTTCCGCCGACGCAAGAAGGTCCTCTAGGCCCTGCGCAAACTGGAGTTAGAATCGCAAAACATACTTCGGAGAAGATATGAAGCACGGCGCAAGGATCGGACTTACTGTGAATGACCACTCTCCACCCATGTCCGGCGGCGTCGGCATCGGCGCTGCTAGCGGCTGGGGCCCTCGGCTGTCTGCAAGCTTTTCGGCCATTTCTGTCAAGATGCCGCAACAGGTGTCGGCCACGTCAACGGCTGCGCCAAGTACATTTTCCATCAATGCCTCCTGGCTGAGATTTCGAGAGATGGTGTCAATTTGCACCGCAATGACGCGCAGCAATAAATAGCCCTTGACGTTGGTGTGTCCTGCTCGGACGACCTCGAGAGCCCATTCCTGCGACTGCTCCAGGACGACGAGCAAGTCTGGACGAAGCAGCTTTGGTCCTAGACCGTCGCTTTCTTTGAGCTGCGCACGGAGCTCCATGACCACCAGCAGCGCCGAGTGCATCGCCGCCATCATGAAGAAGCCCATGGAGCGTGTCACATGCCGCCGCAGGTCATCTGCCGCCTCAAAGGATTCCGCCGCGGGAGTGCGCATAGATGTGCTGCCGCCCAGCGAGTTCCAGATTTTGAGGGCGCAATCCACCACAACAGCTCGTGAGTAGGCATACTTTGCCTCTTGCAAGGCTGCCACGAAATAGGGCACATGGATCGCTGAGAGGTAGCGATACAAGATGATGTCGAGATTGCGCAGCTCCGAGTTTGTCAGCGACGACTTGGCGCCCTTCCCTTTGCAGGATTGCAGGCGACGGCCCAGGACCTTCAAGCTGGCGCGAAGCTCGGCATCCAGGCGAAGGGTTTCCTCGTAAGATCCACCCGAGGATACGTCGTTCAAGAATCGCAGGGCGTCTAGTCGCTGAGAAAAGGTCTCTCGCAGCGCCAACGCCACTGTCATCTGCGTGCACTCGTTTGGTGGTCTCGGGACGGGGTCAAGCTCCAGAAGCTGCTCGTCGTCAAAGTTGCCAGGCGGCTGCGTGTCAAAGTCGCTCATTGACAGAAACACCGGCCCGCCGGATCCAAGGCTGGACTGGAGGTTCAGCTCAATGATGGTATTCCACAGCCGCCGGTGCATCTCGCAGGTAAGTACCGTCCTGTCGGGCAGCCGCGCGGGATCCCTGTGCAGCCCCATGAAGATGGCTTTGCGTACCAGCGCACCAACTGCTATCCACATTGAGTCTCCAATAATGCCTAGCCTCTCTTGCGCGAGCAACAGCAGGATGTTTGTCTGCACTGTCTGTATGTCCAGGCGAGATTTGAACTTGGGCTCCGTCAACCAGGTCTGCCCTTCATATGCCCACTGCATGGCCGTCGTTCTGAGTGAGAATTTCTCGTCATACGTGATTGAGCCGAGGGCGAGGACGAGCTTCACCTGAATGAGGAATGCAGGGTCGGGGGCGATCCCTGAGGTCCAGAGAGCTTCGTATCGCTCTCGGAATGTGGGAATATGTAGCACGCGATAGAGAGGTTCTGTGTTTTCCAGATAGTTCTCAACCAGTGCATCGGCGATTGGTTTCTCAGGCAAAAAAGAGTTGGGTTTCACGGGCCACGCTGGTGCTCGCTTCGATTTGATGAAACGAGCCAGCGCCTTGCATTTTGCGATACCCGCCCAAGCTCCAGCACCACGGTCTTGCAGGTCCGAATCAAGCGTCTCGAATATGTCGCGAATCTGTGAGGTTAGCTATGAGGTTCAAAATGCGTCGGGGCAGCCATCAAGTGCGCTTACCAGTAACACTGCTGTAACGCACCAGTGGCTTTGACCGAACATTCGCGTCTTGTGCATCATGCTACGCGCAATAACGGGACCCTTGTTGCCGATTGGGGTTTCGCATTGCACATGGAAAACGCCGCCAAGCTGCGATGTGGTTGTCTCAATCGACGAGCTGACCGTCGCGTAGGCGCTTGAGCTGCTTGACTCCAGGCTGACTCTGGCGAGCTGATCTTCCAGCTCTCGTATCCTCAACCTCAGTCGTTTGGCTTCATTTTCCTGTGATGATCCTGTAGTCGTGGGCGAAGGTGCAGACAGTGGACTCGAATGATGCGATACAGAGTTTGATGTGATTGACGCAGTCTGAGTGTGTGGGTTGGGAAGGATTGCCTGCGGCGACTTCGAGTGACCAGCATGCGAGTCAACAGCTGGGGCGGCATTGTATGATTGGTCGGTGGTGTCGAAAGGCCGGCTCTCGTAGATGCACTCCCCTGTCCTTGAACGAATACAGTTATTGCATGGAAACTCTCTGTTGCACTTGATTTTTCTTTTGCGACACAGCACACAGGCTCTGTTTTCTTAGTTAGCTGAGCCTCATCAGCGGGTGATCATGAATCGACTTACACCGCGGGGCGCCTGCGTCGCTTCACTGGTTCCGTCATGGCTGCGGCACAGTCTCGCTTGAATAGCGCAACTTGAGATCTCAAGGTGCGTCTTCAATCGCATTCAATTCAGTTTCACGCAGCTTTTTTCGTGTTTTGATGGAAATCTCAAGCTCAGAGCTGCTGATGACAGAGTTGCTTGTAAAAGCTGCGCTACTGGCTTCACGCGTCAGCCGTAACCCGAGTAAGCTTGCTTAACTCCACCAATCAGACAAGATTATTTATCGGCTCCGCCGAGCTCGGGCTTGAGCACTCATCCTTCCTGGTAGTGGTATTTCCCAGTTTATAACTTAACAACAATATGCTCCCCTCTGCTTGAAAGGAAATTATAAAATACTTGATGCCAAAAAGGGCTTTTCTATGCCTCGCCTCTGTCGAAGAGAAACCATGTGTCTAGAAGCGCAAGCCTATCCACAAGCTTGAAGACGCACTTTAAAGCCCTATCAACGTTCACTAACTAACACAGCTGCTCCATGGCTTGTAAACCAAGAAGCTCCCAGTTGTGTCAGCCAACGAAGCCGCTATAGCAAATGATGACAGCGCGGGAATGAATTGGATTAAGATTTCGTGATTATCGAGAATAGCCCTTGATACTCATCCGACAATACGTTTGTTCCCACCCGGCCGCCTATTGAACGCCTTGCGCTGCGCCCCGTGCCACATGCACTTAAAGACCGCCTCGCAGTTTGCCCCAATAGCGCATGAACAGGACCTTCTGCCAAGCCCGCCACCAAACACTTGCCGCTCGAGGTGACAGCTGCCAGAAGAGCGCTACAGAGATGGCCGTTAGACCGATTCGAGCTTGCCCTGGGCGATCGGCAACTGACACTGAGCAAAATTGGTACCACATGCGCTTGGCACCAAACCTTGGCATTTGCTCCCGCTGCTACCACGATCATCTGGCCCAAACTCCCTTTACAGCCAACTTTGGCCATGAAAACGACACTTCCGGAGCTCGCCGCGTCTGCGACTTTGACGTCCCCCGCACCCGGGCCGTGCTGCGTCAGGCGACCGAGGGAAATGACTTTGCCATCTTCCAGGACTACTGGGTCCGCCGAGCCAAGATCCCCCGTTGCAAGGGACCAGGCGCGGGCGTAGCGGCAAACGACAAGTTCCTGTGGTTCCCCCTGGCAGATGCAAACCTTGCCGACAAGTTTGGGGCCTGCAACGCCTGCTACGAGGATCACGTCCTGGCGTCTCCCTTTGCATCGCACTTTTCGACCTCGCCGGTGCAGCAACGCCAGGACCAAACTTTTGTGTGCGATGTCGCCTGGGACTTTTGCCACAAGCTTCTTGGTGGGACGGGCGACTGGGGCCAAATATCCAACTGGCTGCTGTTTCGCAGGAACCTGCCTAGATGCACGGCAGTTGCCGAAACAGACAGCGCGTCGCGTCGCTGGCATAAGCTGCGAGCGCCAGAGTTTGACTCGCTGCTGACATGCGAGGCCTGCTATTACGACGCTGTCCATAATACAATCGCAGCCGACCACTTCCAGCCGAATCCTGTCGTGCTGCAACCGAACTCCGCAGTGGTTTGCATGTACGGTGGCAACATACCTCTTCGTGTCGTGTTTGATGAGGCCGAGCGAGTCAAGGACTGGTCCGTCTTTCACCGCGCCGCACAGGTTGTCGTGCGAAGCCCGCCTTGTCGCAAAGAGGGAACGACATCTCCAGTGTGGTATTCGCTTATACCAGCCGATACTGAAGTTGATATTTGTCAAACCTGCTACACATGCTTCTTTCAAGCCCTCGGAGCAGCCCATATCTTGCAGCCGAAGTATGTTCCTCCGGGTCAATTGCGGCTTTGCAACATGAACTTGGCCGCTCCCCATGTCACATCAATTTACAGTAAGTTGGATATGGCTGTGGACTCGCGGAACTTTGACATTTTTACCAAGTTCATACGATCGGTTATGCACATTCCGCCTTGCCCAGGAAACACTCCTGCGGCTGGACTGCGCTGGTATACAAATGATCTGTTCACTTGCTGTCCATCATGCTGGCTTACGGCGCCTATCGAAAGGACGCAACTTGCTGGATGCTTCTCGGCTGAGACGCTTGTACCTACGCAGCTTAAGTGCGACTTTTACTCTACTCGCGTACGCGATCTCTGGCGTGTGGCGTGTATTGAAAACGACCTCGCCGGCTTCAGCCAGTTCATGAAGAAGAGGCTGGAAATTTGGCAGCAGACCTATCCAGCGATTCAGCAGCATCTTCAAATGATGAAGATGAACATGGAGCGGCAGGCTACGCTCATGATGGCCTCTGTTATCAATACTGGCGCAAACAACATCGCCGCCGCTTCGGCGCCGGTGGGAATGTATGGTCACTACGGCAATTCCGCAATTGGATACGGCTACGAAACAATGGCCGGCGCCCAAGGTGCGACCCAGTTCAACCAAGGCGTGGGGATGAATGCAGCAAATGGCGCGCCCATGTTGTCGATTGTGCAGCTCGAGGGTCTTTGGAAGTCTGTTGAATAACCGGCTGTTAGAGCCGAATTCCATGATAGACATGACTTCATACCATGTTAATGCTAAGCTTAAATTACGAGCCCCAATTTACAATCCATGCCAATCACCATTGATAGGGCGCGAGCGATAGCCGGCCTATGCTTACCTGTTGAAATGAGACTGCCTGCTCACCTACACGGCAGTTGCTTCAGACGAGGTAAATACGGACTCACTGGTGAGTGCCAGATGCCAAGATCCTCCAGCCATACGAGTTCTCCAGTGATGATTCCTTTTGGGAATGGCGGATGCCCTGTGCACCATTTTGTGACCGTTGTGGCGTGACTGGCCGATACCCTGGTAGCCTTTCCAGTAACCAATGACAGGGGAACAGAGGCCCTGCCAATCCATTGGCCCTCACTGGCCGCGACAGGCGGCCAAGCCTGGCGAGCGTTACAGCACAGTGATGAAGCGCATCGATTGGGTCAATCACCTGCACCAATACATGTCTGGTGTTATACTCTGGCAGATGCTAGGGCTTACTGCGCTGTTTTGCGCCCTCCATTCAGCATTGGCCATCCCAACTCCTTCAGCGCTTTTGTTACGCCACTATACTCTCGCAGTGGGCCTGTGAAATGAGAGCCGCCACTCTCGTGCATGCATGGCATTACGTCCGGTGATATATGGGTTCTCCGCATAAAAAGAAAAGATGACCCTATACGTGATGAAACATGGCCAATGATGGAGGCAAGGCGCGAGAATGCGATAAAGGAGCGCGATGCGCCATGTCTAATTTCGGTTCACCAGGCTGCCACAGCTCTTATACGCTCATTTTTAAAGTCATTCTTTTATAAGAGCAGCGATGCTCTTTAATACCATCTTTACGCTCTTTTGGGCGGCTACCTTCGCAGCTGCCTTTCCTTTCTTTTCGCTGCCGACATGGCATTCGTCGCCTCGCAGCGTCGAAACTGCGAGTGTCGAGCCAGTGGCCGCTGAGACTGCACCAAGCCCTGCAGGCGCGCCAGGAGGCTTTTGCGGCTGGGTGGCTGTAGAGAAGCCCGCTCAGCCTGCGACCGAGTCGACTGCGCAGATTACTCAAAACTCTGAGGATAAACCCCAAGACGAGCCCTCTGCACCGAGTCAGACCTTGACGCCCAGTGTTCATTGGTCCTGGGATACCACCTCTTTGAAGAATGTCGAGCCTGTTGCCGCAAAGGAGGACTCTCCCATGTACTATGGGGAGTCTGGTATGTGCATTTGTGACCGTTTGCTTAATATTCCTACTAATGATTAAGCAGACCCGACCAAGGAAGGCTACTTCGCTTTTCTTACCTACCGTTTCACCCTGCCTTCCGTTAACCTCGATCACTCGGATCACGCCCATGCTGAGTATACCAACGATGGTAGCCTCAAGGTCATTTTCAAGACCTCAGACTCATTTGAACGCGCTACGGGTAGCTGGAACACGGACAAGGATTTGCTGCTAATTGCGACCGCAAAAGGCTGCACTGGGCCGTCCGCTGAAGACCGCTGCTATTTTCGCGCGACGGGTATCGCAGTGGACAAGGAGAACAAGACTGTTACAGCAACTGGCGCGCCTGAGCATCCTGAAAATGTGATGGAATCCGCCGAAACAGAATGGGGCATGTGGGCGCCGCACAACAGCACATTCGGAAACGCCACTGCATCTGGGGGCAAGTCTTTCAATTATACAGCCAACGGTACAGGCAAGTAAGTGAAGCAATAGATGGAGTTCTACCGAAGCGGAACAAAAAATGCTAACCACAATATAGCGGATCGTTTGATCCACCGCGCGATACTCATGGCTTGACTACTGCCTCTTTTGGCCAATCTTTTGACAGTTATCTTGACGATGCCCTAGGTTATCATGAGCTTCAATCCGACGCTGAAGCTTTTCTTGACCAAATTATTGCCGATGGCGAAGCCACCGGCGCTGCGCGGTCATCGAACGGCAGCTGCTCCAGACTAGCTTCTGGGGAGCTCCGCCGGCGTCATGTCCTCCATGCTCGAGGCTTTTGGAAGAAATTATGGCATGGGGTTAAAGAAGGCATCAAGTCTGTGTACAACACTGTGGCGGATGCACTGACAATTAAGGGTGATTTCAACGAACCAGTCTCTTGGGACCTTCCCGGCGCCAACTTTCCCATTCCCAAAGAGACATCGCCGTGGAGCGATAACTCCATTGCCCTCTTCAAGCACCAAAAGTCGTCCGAATCTGGAGAGTTCCAAGAGCATGTCAACATCTACTGCGTGGATTGTGGTGTTTCTGGTCAAGCTGTATTCTCTGGAAAGGCCAAAATCACTCCACTCAAGGGGATCTTTGATGGCGAACTAGCTATGCGCACCAACATGAAAATGGTTCTCAAAGTAGGCATCGATGCTCAGGTCAAGTTCAGCCAAAACATCCAGCATGACCTCTTCACATTTGGTCTTCCCGGCCTCACCTACGGAATCGTTACCGTCGGTCCCTACATTTCGGTAGCTGCCAAGGTCGGGCTTGAGGCTGCCGCAAAGGGCAAGCTCCTGGTCGGCGGAGAAATGGGTCTCACGCAAGCATCAGCAGTGCTGTACATATTTGAGCCAGGCAAGAGCACAGCCGCAGGATGGACACCGTATTTCAAGCCGGTGATGGATGCCGAAGGGGAGCTCATGCTGGCTGCAACCGCTGCGCTTCCCATTAGCATCAAGGTTGGCCTCAAAGTCGCATCGTTCGAGACTGCACTCGGTATTGTTGAGGAGCCTGCCATCAGTGCAGTTGCTCAGGTGGCCGGCACTGCGAGCTACAACGGCGAGAACGGATTTCAAGGGGGGCTCAAGGACTTTGGCGGCTGCGCTGGTATCGCTACAAGCTTGAACTGGAGCAACAGATTGTCACTCGACATTCTCGGCATTACTTCCAAGGTGCTGCACGATACCGGGTTCCAGCCAATCGTCAAAGGCTGCCTTAAGTAAGTATACGTTATATTCGGCAAGATAGATGCGAACTAACAAGCGAATAGTCTTACGAAACCGAAATCCAAGGTTCCGAACACGTTGGGCATGCAAAGCAGCGCATCTGATGAACCACATCGATTTACCAACACTAGTATTGCAAGCACCGCTTCATCGGCACCTTTTAGAAAGGGTAACACCAAGGAGAACAGCACCTGTTCTGATAGCGACAACGAGCATCTACAGGTCTTTAAGGATGGGCATCAGTTCGGTCTTGCGCCGCTGCTGACTACAACCGGCACCAGCATGTTGACTTCCTGCAACGACGGCAACATCTACGTCGCAGCGGCAAAGAACGAGACGAACAAGAAATGCAACACAATGTGGCCGACATCCAACGAGGCCATTATCCCCTTCGACGGTGGTCTGAATGTCATGCACTACTACTCCGACGCCATGAACGCCGTCGGTGTCTCCCGTCTTCGCTCCAGCCCCGCTTACAAGATTCCCAACAACGCTGTCGTGACGGTCTTGGTGCCAGCGCCTGCTGCGGATGGTTCATTCTTCTATATGGCTGCCGACGCTAGCCAGCAAGTGTTTTATCCTATTGTGTGTGATTTTGCCAACGGCGCAGTGCCTCGCGTTTTCTTGGCTAAGGACATGAGCGCGGGTGTTCAGATGCTAGAGGGTGGCAGTGTCGCCAAGTCTATTACCGGAGCCAAGGTGGAAAAGTGTTTCGGACTCTCCATGACACCGCAGATTTAAGTGCCCGGCATTGCTCACGGAAAATTTGACATATGCTACTGTGTACCAACAATACAATTTGTCCGTTGAAATTTCGCGTTGCACGTCTCTCCCTCTAGCTATATTGTCAACGCAGTGACCTCCTCTGACCCAGCTTTGGTCGAAGCTGGAGGTCTGCGGAACTCCTATATAATCCCGTAGCATCTGTCAATAGCCGGGAAGCATGTACTAAAACATGCGCGAAGATGTTATCCAGTGGATGAGTTGAGTTGTGTGTCTGTCTGTTTGATTCTGCGTTATTGAATCAAATCTCCGCACGACAGCTTTACTGGTATCGCGCTTTCATAACTGCTCTTCAGTCAACTGCCAATACCAGTCTCTGTTTGCTGAACGTTGTCATTGAGTCGGAGCAAACAATACCAAGGCCAGTGTCAAAATACCGGTTCCACGTTTGATCATGAATTGCAGTCGCGACGGATTTAGTGCCGGACATACTGTTGCAACTCGACGTGCTTGGTATGCTAGAGATGTTGAATCAAGTATATCAGTTAGAGTTTGACCAAAATTCTTCTAATCCTAACAGTCCTCACTAGGATCCTGATATAAATGTAATTGTCATATCATGACGAGGATCTAGGGTAGTTGAGTGACTCTGCTCAAAGTAGTGACTGCGACAGCGCACCCCGCAGTGTGGATCGCTAGAGGTGCCCCGCTAAAACAGCGTTGTAAAAATAAAAATAAAATATTGCTGGGAATTCCTTTAGCAAACGGATTCGCCACACAATCCGACGCGACGTCGATTCTGTTTAGCATCCAAGACCGAACGAACTATGGCTCAAAACAAGGCTTCCAAGCGAAAGCGAAATGCAAAGGCGCATCAGGCGCAAAAATTGGCCAAGATAGATGCCCCCGCGCAGGCTGCTGCTGACGATGGCGGCCTCGAGCCCAAGAGCCTGCATACCATCATCTCGAACGAGGAGCTTGACATTGCGACCGATACCCTGCAGACGCTAGCAAAGTATCCCAGTCTGACCAAATCCAAACTATGCAAAGATCTTCGAGTTGCAGTTTACGATTTCCGCCAGTCTTGCACCATAGGCGTCAACTCGGCGGGTAGGTCATCCCCAAGATCTCCTCCCGTCACCAGATGAGTACTCACATTTACTGCAGAGGGCGCCAACCTTACGGCGAGAGTCACCGCGGCCCTTAGCGACGAAAAGTACCTTGATGCAAAAATTCTGCTGGCCGAAATGCGTCTGCGCAAGGAGGAGCCTAAGCTCGGAGCGCTCTGCCGCTGGGTCCGCGATCTCGACGTAGTTTCTCAGCCGAGTGGTGTCAGTCTAGACAGTCCCGAACGATCCGCCAAAGACAAGGAGCTCCTCGCGGTTCTCGATGCCGTGATGCGAGTTAGCTGCGCCGCCGACATGAAGGCACCGCTGCCCTCCGATCCGAATTCCCACATCTCCTTCCAGCCGTCCTGGGACTTGCGCGTGACCGCAACGCCGGACCAAGTGTACGCTTCAGTTCTCGACAAGTCCATATTTGCAGAGAAGCAGGAGACTATAAAGTCAAAACTCAGAATATTGGAAACCGTGCCTGCGCACCTGCGAAAACCACCGAACCACCATCCCGCGATCCTATACACATCGAGCGCCGACGCCATACCGCTTGCCGATGGCCACTCGTCAATAACATATCACAAGCACCCGAATGTGCCGAATTTGAGCTTGATGCGAGACGTTCTCACCCCAGAAGAGTGTAAGGCCGTCATTGCGGCCGGCGAAGCCGTCGAATTCCTGCCAGACGAACCGGTTCGTGATCGCGGCGACACCTCTGTTCTGGCGCACAACTTTTACTGGATCATTGACACGGCGTTCCACGACAAGCTGTGGAAACGCGTCTCTCCATTCATCCCTGAAGTCATTGATGGGAAGAAGTCGCGCGGTCTCAATCGTCGATTCAGAGTTTATCGATACGTTCCGGGAGCCGAGTATCGAAGCCACATTGACGGCGCGTGGCCACCATCGGGAATCAGTGCCGAGGACAATTATATTTATGATGATTCACCGCCGGGAAAGAAACAAAGTTCGCTTTTCACGTTTTTGCTGTACTTGAACGACGAGTTTGAGGGTGGCGAAACAATGTTCTTCCTCCCGTCGCCGCACGAGGGAACGCTGAATGCGTACCCAGTCCGCCCTGTCATGGGAGGCGTCGCATTGTTCCCCCATGGCGAGACCAAGGGAGCGCTGTTGCACGAGGGCACAAGCGTCACAAAGGGTGCGAAATATATCATCCGAACAGATGTCGAGTACGACATTGAACCGTCACAGGATTGAGCGATAGGCTGGCTAGGTCTTCCACGTAGGCTGCCATCCGTTCTGTAAACTGTAAAAATAGAAACGATGACGATTTTTAATGAATGCAATACATGAGCAAAGATGATAAATCCTGAGGAATATTCTGCTGCAACTCTTTCTCTAGGCATCTCTCGGTAATTCCGGTCCCTACCACACCTGCCTGTGGTAGCTGGTACTGTATTAGAAATCCATCCCGCAGACAACGCTAGGTACGGACGCCACAATGTGGTAAAGAGCAGCCTCAGCCAATATCAGCAATTATCTGCACAACGGCAGAAACGAGCAATTGGGGTCGTGCATTGCATCTGGGCCACTAACAGAGCATGGCAACTCCAAGAAGCTCCATCTTCCTTGTACATGCCATGTTGCCTCATGTCTCGGCGCGGAAGTAGGGTTGGCGTTACCTGTAGCCCCGCAGAGCACCGCGCTGGGCAATTTCCTCCGGCGTGTAGATCATTGGCCAAGTCTCTAACCCAGTACTTCACGCAACTAGCATCACGGCATCGCCTGCTGCCGCAAAAGTCTTGCGAAAATATTGCGCAGTCCTGCGCAAAAAACCGGGTGAGATGCGTACATGGACAACTTTCCTTTAGCCTGACTGCCCATCATGTCCGCCAATGTAGCTGCGAAAACGCAGCGTCGGCGGAAGGCACCCACTCTGAGGGAGCATGACTGGGAGCCGCTCAAGGCTCGGATTGTCGACCTGCACGTGAAGCAGAATCTGGCATTACCAGAAGTCAAAACTCTCATGCAAAAAGAATATGGGTTTGAAGCGACGTATGTCCCGCAAAACCAAGTCGGCAAATCTTGCTAACTCTCCTCAACAGGCTGCGCCAGTACAGAAGTCGAATATCGCAATGGGGATTGGACAAGAACGTCAAGTCTAAAGAAATGGACTTTATTGCTCGAAAGTACTATGAGAGACGCAGATGTTACCCGCACAAATCCACATATACATTTCGCGTCCGGGGCAAGCTAGTCCCTCCGGCCAAGATACGGCGCTGGATAGAGAGGACCAATGCGCGACAGGTTGATTCTGCGGAATCCGATGCAGGTAGCTTCCAGGCCATCCAAACGAAATAGTAATGCACTTAGAAGACTAAAAGACTCTAGGCACGCCGAGCGATATCAGCTACTGGTCGGAACCGGAAGAGCCGACTCAAGAGGACAGCGCCAAAACGTCACATCCCCCTGAGGCTGATCATGTAACCCTCGAAACTTCTGGGACGAACGCCGATGCGCCGGATGGCAAAGCAGACCCTGCATCTTTGCGTAATCGACTGGCAAGTCTAGTCCGGTACCGGCAATCGCCTGCTGGAGACTCCCCCGTGTCGTCTCTCCAGGAACTCTACCACAAGCATGACCTATCAAGCTTGCTTGGATCCCTGGAGATCGACGATGTGCTTGTAGGTAAGTAAATGTCTCCGAAACAACCAAACTCTGCGTATGGAATTGAAGTTAATGATTGTTTAAAGCACCTTATCTCGCCAACCCTGCGGCTAGCAACATGAATAGCTCCGATGCAGCAAGGCCTGTTTCTGTTGACAATCTGGATGCGCCGTTCACGAGTACTTGGATGGAACTCGAGGCCGAACAGTCTCTTGATGAATTGAGAAATAATGAAGGTTTGGACATGCTTGTCGAATCATTCTTCGAGCATGCTTACCCGTTTGTTCCAGTCCTGGACAAGCCGGACTTTTTGCGGCGCTGGTATGGGGACCGAGAATCAATTCCGTTCCCAATGCGAAGTGCCATTTTTTCCCTCGCAGAAGCGCTCAATGGCGCAACAGAAAGCTCGCTCAGGTGGCTTCGTCTAGCCAGTGGTATGTCTTGACTTCAAAGGCGATAATTAATTTTTTCGGTGGCCTGATGCTGACGAAGCTTAGCTCAACTCTCACCAACCTTCTCCCCGCCGAGTCTCTGCACTCTGCAATCGCTTTTAATACTCATAAAAGCAAAAGAATCAATCAACAAAGCTGACTACCACTACGACTCTTGGCTAGAAATCTCAAGATGTATCGAGCTGGCTGAAGATCTCCAGCTGAAGCAGCATACGACGCATCATGCACAGGCTGCTGCCTGCACTTACAACATTCGCGACTGCCGCTTGATGCGTCAAATTTGGCAGACAATCTACGTGATTGAAGTCATGATCAGCTATCCAAATGGTATTGAGTCTGCCCATACCCATACTGCGAATGTGGAATTATGTAGTGTTAACACAGCTATACAGCATACTCTGCGCTCACTGTGCCCGTTGACAGTGTAGACTTTTCGTTGGGCCTGGACAAGGCGGCCCTGCGTACAGAGACAGCCGAAAACGTTCAATTTACACAACTCGCACGTCTTGTACGCAACATCAAAGATATATACTCTACCTACTTGGTAGGGAAAACTCAGCCACTTCTCGTTACGGAGGCCGATTTTCAGCACCACAAAGCAACGCTGGATAGCTGGATAAGCAACCTCCCAGCCAGCTTGGCAATTGGGTATCCCGGCGACGGGTCGCACCCGCTTCTTAAATCTGTTTTTGCCGGACATCTTCACTGTTTCTACTGCCTGGGTCTCATTATGCTAAACCGAGTTCAGCTGTCCCGTTTTGAGCAGGATAGCGGCAATCCACAGTGGCTGAGATACATGCTGGATTGCCACGCGGCCGCAAAGGATCAATGCCGTCTCCACGAGGCGATTATTGCCCAGTATGGCTTACGCGGGGTCCAATGCATGCAACGAGGGGCAAACTTTACAATCTACTGCATGCTTCTGTGTGTAGTGGTGCACCTAGTCAGTACTTTGTTACTCGCAGTAGCACCTACAGTCCACTAACTAATCTTGGTTATTATTAGGCTGCTCTTACATCCGCGGATCCGAGACTGAATGCAGAAGCGCCTGACTTCCTCACTCGACAAATGCGACTGCTAGAAAACTGCCAAAAACTGTGGCCATCTCCTGAACTTAGTTCTCAAATCCACAAGCTGCGCGATTTACTTTCGGGCGGTGTATTACAATCTTCTGATGGAAATGCAGCGCCCTGGCTTGAAGAGGCCGAGGCCGCCTCCTATGCTCAAGCGCTCATGAGCAATTGGCTGGGACCCGAAGAAACGGAATGGAATGATGTGAACTCTTGGATCGATGCTTTTCTTTAAAACCTCGTTTCGGATTACAGATTAGATTCTTTTCACGGCGATGAACGTTGAGTATTTAACAACTTTGTTTTGTCCCAACACGGCGTCTCTAGCTATCTACAAGCCTGTCGTCAACAGTGTTATCCTCAGAGCGGTTGATTGGATAGCGGCGAGCACTTGCGATAGTGCTTGATATCATTTAAGCTGCATCAATCGTTAGTCACACATGCCTAGGAAAGGTTGAGCTGCGTCGGCAGTGAAGGGCTTACAGAAGTTCAAGTTGCCGTTGTCGTTGCCAATGCGCTCACCAAGGTTGATATCGGCATCGAAAGTCTGGTCGTCAGGTCCACGGAGACGAGCGCGCAGGATAGGGACCTGAGCATCGCCTTCAACGCTGAAGTAGATGTTCTCGGCGGAGTCGGAGAAGTCTGTCAATCGCGACAGTGTTAGCGAATGATCATCATCAAGGTCGAAGTCAACGATAGCAAAGGCTTGAAAGCAGGTGACCGGCATTTGATGGGTCTCTGAAATAACAAGAATACTACTTACTTCGGCTACCCCAAGAGAAGCGACCGCCGCTGTTGCCGATGCAGCTGTTCAGGTCCAGCTCGCTGTCGACCTCCTCGCCGTTGCCGTTGCGGAGACGGGCACGGAGGATGTGGCCGTCATCAACACGGATGTTGGAAGCACTGGTGTGGAAAGAAGACATGTTAAGACGCGAAAGTTTGACTTGAGAAGATGAAAATGGTTATAATGATTCGCCAATGCAACTTGAAAGCGCGAGCAGGGAGGATATATATATATATACACCAGATCAGTTACACCGACATAACGCAATACCCCTCATTTATGAATAAGCGAATCGATTATCGCATGACCCCTCACTCTGAGGGGCCAGGGGAATGAACGCGTTGCAGCTGGCCATGGGCCATGGACGGGTCTGGTGGGCGTGGCGGTATGCATCACTGCCCAGCCCATTTCTGTATCAACCTACCTGTGCAACGTGATGAGCAGAGGGGTAGCTACAAATGTCCCCACTGCCAAGGCCAAGTGAAGCCCAATGTGCAAATAAAATATCCTTGAGCTTGGTCGCCGATGTGATCCTGAGCTGAGCAGACCTTGTCGGGGTAGCAG
>JARDXD010000801.1:0-26114 GCA_029218145.1 Aphanocladium album
ACGCTGCCGCGGCACCAAGGGCCGCGGCAGCGTGGTGCTGCTGTCGTCGTCGTCGGTGCTGACGGACGACGCGAGCAGCAGCACCGCGGGTAGCCGGCCGGGCAGCGCAGACAGCGAGGCGCACGCCCAACGTGGTGAGCTCCTCCGGTCGGCGGCCTTGGCGGGCGATCAGCAGCAGCAGCAGCAGCAGCAGCAGCTGGCGATGAGCTGGGGTACATCAGGCGGTGGCGGCATGAATCCGGCTTTCGCGCTGCCTTTTGGCAGCCCAGAGTCCAAGTTTACGCTGCGAACAAAAGGCCTGCGAGAAAACGTGGCAGGTTGAACACGATAAAGCGATTTGATATACAAAGTATATACATAAACGGAGAGAGTAGTACATGGACTAAAAAAGGCGTTCCATCACAGAAACAGTCATATAGACGAGCAAGGGTTTTCATCATCTGGTTCTTCTAATGGATACAAATATATAATACGTTAATCTTACAAGGACTTTCCAAGTCACGTCAAAAAAAAAAGGAATAAAACACGGCAACAATGCATCGAAAAACGCCCCAAGTACGACCTTGTATCGTGAAAAGAAAAAAAAAAGACAGAGCCACAACGCCATCTACCGGTCTGTCTTGACAAACTTGACACTCTTGCGTCGCTCGCGCTCGCCTGTTCCCGGCACGCGACCCGGGCTGGAGCTCAGAATGCCACCGGAGCTGGGCGAGCCGCCCTTGTTGAGCGCCTCGCGCGCCATACCGACGGCCTTACTCTGCGGTATGTCGTAGCTGTCGCTGCGCACGCTCCTGTCCCGTCCCCCGCCGGGGCTCGACCTCCGGCTCCCTGTGCCGCCGCCGCCACCGCCGCTGCGAATTTCTTCTCGAGCACGGCTGCTGTCGAGCGCCGCGCGGCCGAGCTCGTCGGAGCGTGCCGTCACCATCTCCCCGCGGTACTTGCCCGGCAGGCACGCGTGGCCGCAGCCGTCGAGCGGACAGCAGCCGCCGCTGAACTTGGTTGTCTGCGAGTTGGGGTCGTCGGCCTCCATGGTGCCGTGCCAGATCTGCAGGCACGAGGCGTGGCCGCCGTGCGCGCACCCGGGGCAGTACCACCACCAGTTGGACAGCCACTGGCGCGAGCCGTCGTCGTCGTCGTCCGAGCCGGACTCGTCGCCGGGGATGTGGGCCGGGAGCTCGGCGTCACGGTGGTTGCACACGGCGCAGGGCGCCATGACGGAGCGGCAGCGCTCGCAAGTCCAGACCGCGTCGCGGCCGCCGCCAGGGTCGACTTCGCGCGGCTTGCGGCACGAGGAGCAGAAGAGACCAGTCTTGACGCCCTGCTGTGCGGGACTAAAGATGGCAGTATAGCTTTCGCCCCAGTCGGGCATCCCTTCTGGCCATCCTCGAATGCATAGCTTGCGTAGAAAAGAGGCTTCAACAAATAAGCCCATGCTCATCAAGCGCTGGTGGTGCTGTCGCAAGATGCCTCGCGCTAGATGTGTGTCGATTATGTCGTCTGGTAGCAGCGGACGGAGAAGAAGTACCATGGCGGCCGCATTGACTGCTGATGAGCGGCATTCGAAGTCGATAGCCCTCTTCAGCAAAAGGTATGGGTCGAGGGCAGCGGGGATGGTGTGATCGCCCTTCATATTCAGGAAGTCAGGATCATCAGGCCAAGGTAAATAGTCGGCTTCGATAACGTGGGGCCTGGGATCGTTGTAGTATTTAGCAATTGCGTTGCTGACGCTGTCGGTGCGACTAATCACCGTCTCGGCAGGGGCTGTGGACTGCTGAAATGATGCATTCTGGTCAGAGTCGGACTGTGAAGCGAAAGACAGCTGAGGATAGGCATCGTCTGAGGAAGCAGTTGTCTGTGAAATCATGAACACATCCTCTGGTGAATCAGTCGCTTTTGATTTGCGCCTCTGGGTATCGCCATGAATTCTAGGCTCAAACTGCGTATCAGCACTGCCACTGCTCATCTGCGACGAGTAGTTGGAATTGGGATTATTAGTGCCTGCAATCTCTACTGATGAGCTTTGTAGGGATCGGCTCTTGGCTCCATCGGAGATAGAAAACATTCCACCCATACTATCCTCCGAGTCATGGCGGACAGGCTTGATTCGTGAGCTGCGTCGATCGGTTCCCTCCTTCGTCCTCGGCTCAGGAACATCAATAGCTCGAGAGAGAGCTTCTGTATCATAAAAGTCATAGCCCTCAGTGATGGATACTTCGGAGAGTTCACTGTCTCGGCTGTTATCTGATATCGCTTGAGAGCTTCCTTGGGAATGGGAAGCATCTTTGTAAGTATGCCTGGAAGGGCCGAGATCAAAACTGTCCGGCTCAAGAATTGGTGTCAGCTTCTTGCCGTGTTGATAGTGGCCATGATCCCATTCATTGTTGTGAATTGTATCGACAGGCCGCGCTATCGGTGTTGGTACATTTGAGGTACTCTCAATCTCTTCCGATAGAAGGGACCGCACCGCATGCAGTCTGCTATCTATGCTGCCTGCATGCGTAGATGGTCGGCGTGGCGTTTCTTCCCCGTTGTAGCTGGTCCCATAGATTTCGGGTGGCTTTAGCGAATTTGCAGATCTGCCGCCATCTAGTTGTATCTTCTGAAATCGTGATGACCTCGCCTCTAGATGGTAATTTGCTCGCTTCTTAAGCAGGAGGTCCATCGCGAAAGCAATGACGCGCCAAGACTGAGATAGTCTATACAGGCGAGCATTTTCTGATGCTTTCGAGAATCCTTCAAGCGCTACCCCAACTCGCTGTGCCAATGTGAGCTTGTCATCTGTATTTGGTAAAACTCGTTCCAATGTCTTCAAGTAGCTTGCTGTGAGGTACTGATATACCTGTACCTTGGTGGAAGCTGGCAATTTCCCCGAGGCCATCACTTGTGGGGACTTGAACATGCCGGTAACGCCAATGGATTGGTCAAGACCCAAAATCTTTTTACCCTCGTCAGAAAAATTGTTCGAGGATGGAGGTGTTGTGCTCAGAAGCTGGCCAGTGCGGCCACTCAGTCGGCGCCGATGAGCAAACTTGCGTCGCGGGCCAATAAATGTTCCCAGTACATCTTCTTCGGAATCACTCTTGCTTCCACTGAGCATGAGAGCATTGGGGCTGGAGCTATATGTTGGCCGAGAGGGTGTCTCGCTGTGGTGCATGATAGGACGCGGGCGGCTCTGCTGCGCGCGCTCATCCAAGAACATGACAACGTCACCACGGGGTGAAAAGGCGGTTGCCGATGTAGAAAGTCTATCCATAGTCTTGGGTGCGTAAGCCACATCACATTGATTGAACAGTCCATCGTGTCCCGCAGTCCATAACATATCTTGATCTCTCCACAGCATGGCGGATGGTGAGGAATCGAAGCGTTCAATTTCTTTGTACGGCATAGTCGGACGAGCCAGATCCCAGATATGGACGACTGACGAACCGTAACGTTTGTTGCTGCTTTCATCGTAGCTGACTGCGACTTGTGCCACACGTCGTGTTTGTGCTGTCGCAGACCACAGGCCTGGTCGCCAGGAAAGGCACGATACAGGTGCTGGGGTTGAAATGGTCCACTTTGGCTTCTGTCGCTTGTCGGCAGAAGCTCCTAAATCCCATACATGAAGCTTTGAATCCCAACCCGCGCTGATCAAATGGATTCCATCGGGATGCCATGCGATCGTGGAACATGATTTTTCATGGGCATTGATTCTCAGAAGCGGTCGTTGCGGTTGGCGAACATCCCATTTTAGAACAACGCCGCCCTCTGTGCAACATGCCATTTCATGCCCGACTCGCGGCGACCACATTACTTTCCTAATTGACTCGTTGTTTTTCAAGGGCGAAAATCGTTGTCGAAATGTAAGTACGCCTGATCGTGTGGCAGCCGGGGCAGAGACATCGAAGACGCGCGCTATGCCGTCTTGACTGCCTGACAGGAGCCAGCTCTTCAAATGCGGATTGACATCAAGCGTATTCACTTGTCGGCTATCTTCCTGCATCTGTATATAATCGACGGGGTCAGAGCCTCCGGTATCGATGCGAGACAGATCGTAAGCGAAAATGCGGCCTGTTGCGCATGCCGTGAAGACCGTTCCATTCTCGTGCCATTTCACGTCGCGAATGTTGAGCTGATCGGATACAACGTTCGCTTTGCTCCCAGAAGTCTTTTGCGATGTAATTGACGCCCTAATATCAATCCCCTCGCTGAAGCTGAAGCTGGGGCTCTCCACGTTGTCGAGGACCAGAGTTTTGAGTATGTGCGGCCCACCGAGCACTGCGGCGCGCCCATCTGAGGACACATCAAGGCACGAAACTGGCGCAGCTACTGGATGCACTGCATTTTGTGATTTTATCGGCCGGTAGCTCGTCGGTGTGGCGGTAGCGGTGCTCGCGACGGTCGTATCTCCGGCGGAAGCATCATTCGCTGGCTTCCCGAGCAGCTTGCGCATGATCCGGGACTCGCGGTTATACATTGCTATAGCGTCTGAACGGCGCTTGACACGCCATCAGTGGCTTTTCAGAGGCGGCAATTGTCCATTCCTGGGGTTGTCGGGCTAGAATTGATGATGCCGCGTTACCATGCTTGGTCAACGATGCCCAAGCCTGTACCTGGAGGTGGGGATCCAGCAGGCAAAGCTCCTGTGGGGGCGCCACAAGTAGGCAGGGTGCCGCAGCTTAGATCTACAGGCATGTCAGCACGACATTGACCCTCTGATTGCATTTTCTTCCGCCTGAATTGTATAATTCGAGTTTTTTTGTGTTTCTATCCTTTTTAACTTTTGGTACAGATTTTGCTTGAATTGCTTCAGGTGCTTGGAGCAGTTAGAAACTGGTTGGAAAGACTAGTTAATAAACGATCCTGTGACACAGAACGGCAATAAACATTCTCGGTAGTTACGCTTTCTTATCTGATTTTTTTTTGATGTTCTTGTTTTTCTGGTGTCCATTATAGCCACGTACACGAGATACTAGCGGTGTTGTACTGTATCACCCACTGGCCTTTGTATATCTTGCCATGACCACGGATCATAGACACTCAATGGGCCATGATCCACAACGTGCCTTAGATGAATCTTGATTCGTATTTAGCAAAGTATCCCATTTTCATTTCCAAGTTTACATAGGGTATCAAGTTTGTCGTTGGTTGAAACTAAAGGCATAGCGTCGTGGCCATGTGCATTCATGCTTGCACAAAGCAGCAGATCACAGTGGGTAGCCGTGACATGTTTCGTGAGCAGAGCGATTTCATTATCATCGAGTTCTGCGAATTGTCAACTTCGGTAACACGCGTTGCCTCGTTTCAGAGACCATACCTATTGAATCACGATCTGCGTGCCGATATGCCCTGTGGTGCTTGACTCCAAGTGCCAGCATATCGGCGTTTGTAGGTATCTCTGAACATTAATTTCGACTCGTTTCATTCCTCGACATCCACGTCGCCATCAGCATCCTTGCCGTCGGGGCTACGGCTGCGGCTTCGGCTGCGTCCAGATCGGCGGCCAGCGCCTCTTCCCCCTCGTCCACCTTTGCCGGGCGGTGGTCTCACAAAAGCAAAGTCCACCTGTATTGTTTGGTCGAGCATCTTGGTGTCGTTTGCGCCGTCGATGGCAGCTCTGGCCTCCTCCAGGGTCGCGTACTCAATCAGAGCATAGCCCTGCGCTGGTTAGCATACTGTCTTGCCGTAGTCTGTCCTAGTGTCATGGAGCTGCTTGCCTTGACGTAACCACTTCGACGATCCAAGTTCAAGTGCAAGTTCTTCACTTCGCCGAATTCGCCAAATGTGTCTTGGATGGTCTCCTCGTCTGCTTCTTCGTGGACATTGGTGACGATGATGATCCAACCCTCAATCGAGCGCACAGCGGTCGCCTTCCCATGGGTTTGCATAAGCGACTCATCCTTCGCCGGCGCAGAGCCTGCAGCATCAATCTCCATTTCTGTGCTAGCCATTTTGCGTGTTGACTTGTGTAGAAAGATGTAACATAAATTTCTAGCTGGCAACGTTCTTCGAAGCTAAGCTCTGGTTCTACCTGAGAAATGCATCACGTGATTTGGAGATTTCGCGACTGAACTCGTCGTCTCTGGGTTCGCCATATACTGGATATAAGAGGCCATGGAGATACGGATACGATTATGTCCAAAATGCGGGTGGTCTTAAGACTGCTTTAATTACGTTGCCATAGGTTTGGTGGTCGTCGAAGTGGCTGCACAAAACACAGCATACTGCCGAAATTTGGCGGGCCGAGGGGCACATGAATAACTAGGTTGGAACCCCGGCCAGATATGCTGGATATTGAAAGGCATATATTCGCAGGTCGTAGGTGAAATTGCTTCGATTCGGCGACAGTTCGCAAGAGTCGATTCTCATGTTGGCGCATACATTCTGTCACCATAGTCAAACGCGGACCCCAAATGTTGCAGATGTAATTTTGTTGTATTGACAAAAGGACACCGGACGCCGAGTAAAGTCGTCGCGCCTCGTTGCATCTCTAATCATTATGCAGAGTGCTCAGCCATGCGATCGACCCGACAAAATCCATCGTCTCCTCTGCTATTGTAGCATCTATTCAGAAGACGGTTCCGCCATGCCAAACTTCATTTTCTCAACTCCCATCACTTCGTAATATTTTGTTTAGCTGCCGGGGTTGGGGTTCATCTGGGCTTCTTGTCAGTATTTCTCGCCTTGTCGATTCGTTCGGGTGTCGATTTGTGCTGACCTTGCGCTTGCCGCCAGTCAGGGTGACGTTGACGAAACGGCGGGTGTACTTGAGGCGCTTGAGAGCACGACCCTTGGGGGTCTTGGCCTTCTCCTGGGGCTCAACCTGTGATGGAAACCTGGTTAGTTATCGGTCGCGGCGGTTCGATCGGGGAAGTGCGTCGTACTTTGGGAGTCTGAGACTTGACCTTGCCTAAAAACGAGTTAGAAACTGGGAAAAATTGGTGCGACTAAAGATTCCATAACATACCGGCACGGGCGAGCGATCCGTGAACTTTACCCATGGTGATTGATGTATTTGGCGATAACTGTGGTTGGTGAGACTAGGCGTAGTGAGTTTTTGGAGATTTTGGTAAATGGTTGTGGGCGGGAGGCGAAACTCACGTGAGTCACAGTCCCGCCACTGCCCTGCCGGAAAAACAGGGCTCCGCTTGTCACAATGCTTAGTCATCTTGCATACATGGCTAGTTCAGTGAGCCGCATCGGATTTCGACCCATTTTTACCCATGTCGCTGCCAGAACATCACCACTGCCATGCCAGTAATTGCATAAAATTGATGAAATTATCGTATTGTACTTTCCATTGAGACAAAGATCCCGAGTATATGAAAGACAAGAAAAATTAAATATATGAAAAGATTGTGACCCATGGGGGAAGTGGCCATGATATAGTGGAAGAAGTAAGGCTCCTGTTGACGCCTTAAAATTTGGAAGAAATGATGCTCGAGATTTTGCTGGAAACACGACTGGCGATGGTCGTCTTGGAAGCGGCAGTAAAGATACTGCGGCTTGTCTCCCCAGACTTTCTGCGCGACTGCATCTCAGAAACAAATTTGGGCCATGTGTTTGTGAGAACCAGGTACTTGATATGGCTCCGGACTGCCTCGAAGACGTGTTCATCAAACTCAGCCGGGATATGACCCGTATATTGTGCGTAGGCTGAGGTGTCATCAGTTTCGAAGCCGCTACGTCCGCGATGCAGAGGTCCATCAAACTCAAAGGGGGTGGCGGGGTTGACTTGGGCAGCACCTCTCAGGATACGCGCCGGGTTTTCGAACATGTTTTCCATCTTCTTCAGGTCTGCAGACGGCAGATTCAGAGGGAATTCAGCGTCTAGTGGGCTGATGAAGTCTGTGTAAATATCAAGGGCGGCGTTGTAGACTTCAATGTTCTGGTCTTCCGTAGGCTTCTCCGCCGGCCACGATGTCTTCCAGCGATCAGTGCGAGTAATGAAGGCAATATTCTCGCCAGAAAAGTCATTTAGCGCAGAGAATTCTAGAAGGGGGGCAGGGTTCTCTGCCAGAACATGCTCCAGCGCCTTCATAGTGATAACGCGATCACCCATTTCACTATCAGTAAAGTCCATGGACTTGCCCTTCTCAGCCATGTCAAGAGCTGAAAGCTTCCATTCAACAGTGGTTGATGAACGGAGCGTTGAAGTCTGAGACTGTGTCTCCCATTTTGCGTTGGCATCGGCAGCCCATTTGTTTAGCATCCAAAGGCGGATAACTTGAACAGCTGGGACAAAGACAGCGAAGATCTCAAACATCATGATGGAGAGGTGAATCCACTGACTCTGAGAGAAATACATGTTGACCTTGTCAAAGGCTGGAACATAAGACGCAATGAGGAACATGGGCGTGGCATGGAGACTATGATATGTTAGAATGGCGCCTCCACTTGAAGTTATACTCTTGCTCACCTCGATAAACAGCAACCAATGGTCTGAGCTCGCCAGCCCAGGGTATCACGAATCCCCCAAGCTCTGTAGATAAGAACGGGTGCAACCTATTCCATGTCAGCATTACAGCCCTATCACTCACAGCAGACTCACTTACGATCCAAGTCCAGATGAATTGCCAAACCAGGGATGGCCACCATTCCCAACCGCGCCCAAGTTCTGCAACTTGTTCGGGAAGTGTCGTGCTCTTCATCTCCGTACCGGGAAGGCCGTAGGTCGGGTGGTATTTCTTGACAGCGAACCAACAAGCCATCGTTAACAGAACCTGTTAATAAATATTAGTACTCATCCCAAGTTCATGCCGCAGTACTTTGTTCGTACTTGAATTATCATGCCGATGCTGATGAAGGACATGATACGCTTCGTATAGCCCATGTTCCTCAGGCGGCACAGCCATGAAGTACTGGCACCATTGCAGCCCTTGGCCTTCAGACGTAGAGCTGGATGCGTGAATTGCTTCTGGAGCTTGGCAATATGAAGGAAACGAAGGTTGGACGCATGGAAGAGAGCAATACCCAGAGGGAAGTAGATGCCCATGAAGAAGAATTGGATGTCATAGGCCAAAACAATTGGCATGGTATGCGCGATGGGGTATGTGATCTGGGCAAGAATCCAATACGAATGAAGCAGAATGATGGCACCGAAGGAGAGCGGCAGACCACGGATCTTGAGAATGGGACTTTTGCGGTTAATCCAGCAAAAGATCATGCCACTAAACACGAGCGTTGTCCATGCTGCAGCCCATGCAATGTAGAAAATACCTAGCCGGTCCCATGTAGGGGGGGCAGTTGGTAAGTTGTATACTGTGATACCTGGCGGAAGCTGATCCATCTTGGCTGTATAACAAGAAAAGACGAGCAAGGAAGGGGAATGGGAGTTACAAGCCAGGAGAGCCAAAGCTTCAGAAAGAGGAAATCGGCTTAAAGATATATCCAAGGCGTCACAGCCGATTGACCAGTTTTTCTGCTTAATTTTTTTCTCGTCCCATCTAGCCACAATAGTCCCAATTCCTGGGGAGAAGAGTGGCATGTGCGGGCAGTATACAGACGGAGCCGAATAGCTTGATCATCTCAATGGCTAAGTCGTTTTGCTTTTCTGGTCCCGGAAAATGGGCTCTTGGAAAAGCAAATCAAGCCTCTGCCAAGCTAGGCTGCGCTTTATTGCGCATCCTACGCTTTCGCGTGGTGCTTGTCGCATGTAGTGCCTTGCATGTCCCGTCTCTGGTGTCCACTTACATGATAGGCTAAGAGACAAGGTCGGCCGAACGCCACAAAACTCTTAGCTGTCAATATGCCAGAAAATGATCGACCGCTCGCACGTAAGGTGTCAGAAGCAATGTTATTCACCATGTGCAGCTTTACTTAGCGGGGAGGCGGCGAGCTGCTTTTGGCCGGAAAAAAGCAAGGGTTGTCGCTCGGCTTGAACAGTGCAAAGCCTGGCTTTTCGCCACTTCAGCTGTCCGCACTCTCTTCTGCAGATTGGCACTCCATGGGAGCAAAAAGAAATATACATGGTGTATATTGAATTGGAGAACGCTAGACTCGCACAGGCACGGGACGAAAGGTCGGGCAAAAGAACAAAATAGTGGCCGTCGTCCTCCTGCTGGTTACGCATGGCGTGTGGCGAAACGGCGTGGCGATACATCACGGCACCTGCTTTCCCAACGTTCGCTAGACAATGCCTACAATGCCGCTATCGCAGACTAGACGTCGCAAGGGCGGTTTGGGGGTTGATCCTTTATTTCCACTGCTTCAGTGGCCGTTGGCCAAAAGACGCTCATGCTCACCATCTGACAGGACACGCTAGTCTCGGCGTCCATTTGTTAGTCAAATGAGGGTGTCGTGGATGTAAATGACGGCATCGCAGCGATGAACCGGGAAGTATAGGTATGTTTTGAATAAAGAACCCGCTTCCATTGGGGACCCCCCCCCCCGCTGGACAATAATGTCTTGCTCTGCTGGACTACATTGCTTGATGATCCTGCCACGCTGCACCAGATCTCATGGTGCAGCAAGGTATGCGAGCGTGTTCAGCCAGACCCTAGCAAGCAGATGACCACAAAAAAAAGCAACATCATGGGGACCACAGTCTCGACTACTCTTTCTATTTGCTTTTCTTTGCGATTTTTCTCCCGCTACGGTTGTCCATCCGGATCCCCTCGCTATGTTGACAGCCCTTTTTTTTTCAGAATTGTTTAATTAAATGTGTTGCCAAGCAATCAACTAGCCTTCAGCAATCCCCGACATTGTGCGGCCTGTTTCTTGCATGTTTACGATTTTGCCGATGACACGACTCAAATAGATCGGTTATATTGGTAATTTGTCACATGCGCCGCCGATAAACGTCTGGATATTTGTCAAGGGTCCATTACCGCAGCTCAAAACTGAATCATACTCGGGCAAGCATGCTCGGTGTCGTCGACGATCCTCTCGGGCAAGAAGCGTTCCGGAGCGGCAGAGGCTGCAGCTGGGCTGTGGTTTCCTTTTTTGTACTTGTATCTTCCGCCAGAGGCCAAGCTTTCCTCCAAGTTTCCCTAGTGATTTTGGGTTGAGTGCCTATGGGCTCGCACAGCCGTTTCATATAACTAATCAAATAAATCATTATTCAGTGACTCCTTTTTCTTTTTCTTTTTGCATATCAAGCCGGCATACGCATGGCTGCTCGGTAGCTCCTGTTCAAGTCGAGGCGCACTACTGCACCTTCACCGCGGCGCACTCTCCCGCGACCTACCAATGAGTTGAGCGGAAGGTAAACAAGCGTCATGCAGAGCACTTGATAAAAGAAATGCTAGCAGGTTGCTCGGACCCTTGCGTCTGAAGAGTTTTCCTCAGATGATTTGCTTCGCTTCACCAGATGCTCAAAATTGACGCGTTGTACAAGATCTGCAGCTCAACCAGAGGAAGATCTACGGCATGAATATCACCAAGGAAGAAGTGCGACATGCTCTCGCAATGTCCATTTCTAAGCGTGAATCGGCCACTCTGCCTCGCCTGTTCGCCTCGTCATTTCGCCTTGTCGTTTCGCGAGTCGCGAGGCTTGGCGCACTGGTTCGGAGACTTTATTACGAGCCGAACTGAATAACGAGCTGTGTGGCGCAAAATATGGATTTATTGATGTCTAATGCTGCTTTAAGGTCTACATCTATGCGTCTACGTCTATGATTTTGTGACCTCAAAATAAGCTACAGAGGGCTGTGACTGTTTGGCACGTTGCTTATGGCATCTTGTCGTCGTAGACGTGGAGAGACATGGATGTAGGAAGCTAGCCAGTGCGCCTGAGATCTGTATGGGAAATGTAAAGCCACACTTCACAGCGCCGAGGCAACGAAATGGGATGAATTGCCCATCAACAGAGAAACGAAGAATAAGGAAAGGCTTGAGGTTTTTTTCTTTTGCCTTTTTTCTTCCCTCTATTGAAAACTAGCCTCAGATGAATGAAAACAGGGTTGCGTTTTCTACACTTCTCAGCCTGATCTTCACTTGATCACATTAGTTGCAGCTGTTTCGAAGTAGACGTAATTTAAGCAAACCACGAACAGCCCCTTTTTGGCCTTGCTTGCAATAAAAATGAGAATTGCCAGCGGAAACATAAAAGAGGCTTTTGAAGGCGCAACTCTGGATCGCTTCAGGCCGACTCCCAATTTGGCAGCACCGAGAAGAGTAACCCACCAGGAACTAGCTTGTAATTGCTCAGCCTTGCACTCAGCAGCTCATCCTCAGATTGTACGAGAAAACCTATCTCCGGTAGCTTTTCGGACATCTATTGAGATGCTTCAACACTCAAAATGCAGTGAATAATTTGTGCCAGGTAATTCAAGTCGGGATGTATAAAAGGTTCAAGAAGCTCCCTTGAGAGTTCGACTGTACAATAGTCCTCACAATCAATCCGTTACAAAGTTTTTATCTAGACAAAGATTATTACATCTCACTATGATTTTCTCAACTTCAACCGCAGTTCTCAGCCTGATCGCTGTTTCCTTGGCTGCGCCCGCAAATTGCAGCAACACAAACAGTGATTTAATCTACAGGACACCTAGGATCGAACCTTTTGTCACGGTCAATATCCGGACAAACTATCCTGCAAATGTCACACTTCATGGTTCCACTGTTGGCGTCGCTCCAATTCTCGGTGGGCAAGTCCAGGGTAAATTCAACGGTCAGCTTCACCCAAACATTTCAGCCGAGACCGAGCGTTTGATGCCAGGGTCCGACGGGCGCAACACTGTAAGCGATCCAGGGTCCAAATCGCGTGTCGGCAGATCCATTAACATTTTCTTCTCACGCAGCTGGCCGACAGCCAATGGATTCTTGAAAACGGCGACAAGGAGAAAATCTTTGTCTCCCTCAAAGGAATCACCACGTATGCGAACAATGCCTTGCACGGATTCGGCACCGCGTAAGTGCTCAAGATCGAAACCATCATCGTGGGGAGACGCTAACGCGGGGTGCAGCATCATGGAAACGGACAATGAAAAATACGATTGGGTGAATTGGGCACACTTCATCGTCGAGTGGCAGTCGGCGTTCGCCACTGGTCAGGCTGAGTTCCAGATCTCCCAAGTCACTACTGGTGGCCGTCGCGACGGAAAGCCAATTCCAGCTTTGGAGCCGCCCACAGGTGGCAACTGAGAATGCAGTGCCGGTGATTTCCCACATTCATCTATACGATGAAAATGGCCCTTTGTCGACATGCATCATGTTCGGCAACGGTCCGAGATGGGCTAGTCACTTTTCTGCAGTAGGGGTGCAGTAGGTGCAGTAGGCAGACTGCAGACATATGGTACCTGGAAGTAACAGTATCTGTAGGCCGTTCAGCTAAATGCATTGGGTAGATACTCAGGAAACTCAGGGCTGAAATAAGCTGCTGTCTAGATCGGTCCAAAATGGTTTAGCTACGTCTTAAAATACACGGTCCGAGATGTGCAATTTCCAAATGTGCCAACTATGCGAAGCACCTTTTGGGCAAGTCGTTCCTCAGCCACAGCCGAGATCGTGAAGACTTCAGTATTTAAGTAAAGAAGTTCTGCAGCTCACAAGATTAGCATCTCTTAATCATTTCACTCTATTTTTTTCCTTTATTCGAGATTCCTTTTCCAAGTTTTTTGTCAATATACCCATCATCATCATCATCATCATCATCATCATCATCATCATCATGCGCGCTTCCGGTCTCATCATCGCAGCCCTGGCTACCGTGTCAGTGGCCCAAGACACCACTACTCGCGCCCAACGCGGTGCTCTGCCTCACGGCAAGAAGCTGAGCCTGCGCCAGAGCGGCAGCGAAGTCTGCTTCAACCCGGGGCTCGAGCAGCAGTGCGAGGAGCGCTGCATCGCCAAGGACGACCACTGCTGCCACGACGGCGAGTCGGGCTCCTGCGAGGAGGGCTACTACTGCGACGGCGACGGCTGCTGCCCCGACGGGCACCACTGCTCCGACGCGCCGCCCCAGGGCTGCACCAAGAGCTACACCGAGTGCGGCGACAGCTGCATCCCCAAGGGCGCCGTCTGCTGCTTCGACTTCTGGTGCTCGGCGGGCAACAGGTGCGGCAGCCAGGACTGCCTGGACGCGTCTGGCCACACCCTCAGCCTGAGCGCCCTCACTGTGATTTCTGCGACGCCCACAGCCGGTGCTTCGTCCAGCAGCAGCATCAGCACCAAGGGCGGCGCTGCCACGACGCCGGCCACGACGGCCAAGACATCTTCGTCGCACGCTGAAGTTGGTACCACGTCGAGCCATGCCACTAGTGCGACCAGCACTTCTGCCTCGGCGACACAAAAGCCTGGCGAAAGCGCCAGTGGTAGTGGAAATGGAAAAAACGAGGGCAAGGATAGTGGCAGTGCGGCCGTTACTGCGCCCCTGCTCCTACTAGGCAGCCTTGTTGGTGCTCTCCTCTTGTAAGCCATATGACAGTGACAGCGGCCGGCGGCAATAACGCCGAGCCGCAGTTTTCATACCAATGGCTGTATAATTAATTACATTTCAATATTTTAATATATATATCTTTTGGCATTCTCTATCATAAATGCCTGCTGCTTGCCACGAAGTCTCCGGGCAAAGTCTCCGGGCGTGCTTTGATTCAGTGACAAAGAATACCACTGAGTTCAAAATTCACCCCACTTTTGAAAGACTCATATACTGGTGGCCCCCGCCATACTCACCCTAGAGCAGCCCAACTTTGCAAAATAAGGAAAATTGAAATCGTCTATTATACAATTATACATACATAATGGCTACAGAAGGACCTGCGCCCCGTGTTGGTGTTGCAGCGGTTATTATCAACCGCAAAGGCCAAGTGCTGGTTGGCAAGCGCAAGGGTAGCCACGGAGCCGGTGAGTTGACCATGAGAGGGCAAAACGCTCACGAAGTATCTAACGAGGTTCTGCGCTCAGGTACATGGCAATTTCCAGGCGGTCACTTGGAACATGGTGAGGAGCTTATCGATTGTGCTGTGCGGGAGGCTCTCGAAGAAACCGATCTCACTCTCCAGGGCATCAAGATTGTGACGCAGACAAACGACGTTTTCGTGGCGGAACGCAAACATTACATTACACTGTTTGCCTTGTGCAAGATGAACAATCTGGACGCAGAGCCCAAGGCAAGTTCATTTATTACATGTTCAACGTTGGTATGCACGGCTGTACTAACTTCTAATAGGTTTTGGAGCCAGAGAAGTGCGAAAGCTGGGTATGGTGGGATTGGGAAAAGTTCTACACTGGCCGTGATGCGGGCGTAGTGGACGGAGCGCCGTTATTCTTGCCCATGAAGAATCTCTTGCAGCAGTTCAACAGCGTTACAGAGCTGAGAGAGATGTTCCGGTAGATCTCGCAGTCATGAATGTCTTTGATAATGCAAATAATGATATTAAATAATGATCCGGAGGATATTATCGCTAATTATGTTCTAATCGTTACACAGCTTCCATTAAACCTTGACTGGGCCAAGGCACAGCACAACCATCATGAATATATTCGTAGCAATCCAGCGTTTACTCGTAGACGCGCTTGACCGAGACCTTGACGCAGGTAGGGTTCTGGGGCTTGGCATCCTGGTTGCCGTAGAGCCAGCTGAGGGTCTTGTAGCGGTAGGAGGTGTAGTAGGAGTCGCAGATGTACCAGTTGTCGACGGCCTTGGCGGGACCGGCTTCGATGGGAACCTTGGTGTCGTCGATACCGGACCACAGGGCGAGCTTGTCGTTGTCAAATCTGACGTAGAGGCCACCGTAAGGGCCGGGCTCGAAGATGGCCTGGGCGACGTTGGAGGTGGGCTCGGGGACGAGACGCAGGGCAGAGTCGACGGGAAGGCCTGATGGAGTCTTGTTAGCTCTCTTTTCATCTGGTCCTATGCTGGCTTGGTTAGGGGAGGGGGGAGTCACGCACTGGAAGGCAGCAGCCAGGTGATGAGACCATCGTCGGGGTTCTGCTCGCTGGAGGAGTTGAGGTGCATGGTGACGGGCTTGGTGGTGAGACAGGCGCTCTCGATGGCGGCGCCAGAGTGGCAGGCACCGATGAACTTTCCGTTGAGGTCGGCGTTGTCGGAGGTGAGCTCGAGGTGGAAGGGCTTGGACTGGATGCTCTGGGCCGAGACGGCCATGGCAGAAGCCAGGATGGAAGTAGCAACAGCGGCGGTCTTCATTTTGATAGAGAATTGGTTGGTGGTGATGATGAGAGTGGTGGTAAGAGTGTTGAGAGAGAATAGTAGTTGTGATGAAAGATGTGCGAGTGATGATGATGGAAATGACGATGGAGGGGGTTGAAACCCAGTCTATATATACAAGTGCTGGGTATGTCTAGGACAGGCAAAGAACGACATCCAAGACCTGCATGTCTTGAACTTGGGCGCAGAGGCGTCGTTTGCTGCTGGTGACCCCCCCCCCCGGGTTCAAGGTTTCGTGCGTGAATGGCCCAGCGATTTCAAGATGTGACGTAAATCCGCTTGGTGCTGCCCCAGGGTCTTCCGTCTGGTCGGTAAGGCCACCCCCGGCCTCGTCCGGGTAGTTTTGTTCTAATACTGGGAGAATACGAGAAAGTTTGGCAGGGGACCAGGACGGGGGATGCGACGTGATGACGTCCCTGCTAGATCTCTTTTGGTAGCCATGGCGCGCCGATCGTGGCTGCGAGGCTCTTGGCAATTGGGTTTGGAGTAAGGCTAAGACGCTCTCGGACGGGTATAAGCCCAGAAATAGCCATAATTATATTGGTAGGGGAACGGAATTCTGGATGGCTACTGGTGGGTGGTGAGCGCAAAGAGATGAGGCTGCACAGGCTGCCAAAACCAAGGTTGAGGATCGCCTCCGCCCCAGGCGCTAAGCTGGTTAGGGGAGGCTATAGCGACTGCAGCGCTGTAATCCGAATCGTTAGTGCCATTTTGTGTTTGACCCAGCGCTGCCGCTCCTCGTATTCAGCTATTGTCCGCCGTAACTAACCCACTAAAGGTCCCGCCACCCGCTGAAAGCACCCCGCCATGGACAAAGCGCTGTGGAGTTGGGCTGCACCATCATCATTTCTCTCTCTTCCACACTGGCCCGCTGCTCTCATCTTGTTACTAGTCGTCTGCAAGGCCATCAATACCATGCGGAATGCTCGGGGACAGAGTTTACGACGGGCCGCTATTCTCTTGCCATCTCCGTCATCGTCTTGGCGTCTGCGCACTTCCCTGACCTGACCTCAAGCCGTCGCCGGATTTGAACGATTTACCTGGGTGGCAAAGGGCGCCCTCCCTCCCGTTGGCCATGAACCCTGTCCATCTCGTATAGTGTCCTGATCGATGCTACCTAGCCGCTGTTACCTATGCTTCAGCGCCGGAACAATCTCTCTGAACGGCGTTGTCACCCTGATTCCCGTCCAGCGAGAGTCCGTTTGGCAATCCGGGTCAACGCCCCGAATGCTGCATTACCGACGTCACAGCATTAGCTTGGCGCTCGCAAAGGATTTAGCCCATCGGCATAGGGCAACGCTGTGCTTTGTCAATAATTCTCTCGATAGCACGTCACGATGCCTTCATCTTGAATTCTTCCTTCCTAAACCGGGCGTTTGCTGCTCTGAAACCCGTCACCATCGAGATGCGCCACGAGTGCGCACGCGGGAACGCAGAGAAGATATTTCGTTTATTCTTACTACTATACAGCCACTTGTCTCGGATTACAAAACAGTCCTCTCCTAGTTGCTCTTGGTCGTGTCCCAGATCACATTGCCGGACCCATCCTTGATCTGAATCCACGGAGCCTTGTTGAGCACCACCATCGTGCTCCCGCGTCCGCCCGTGTTCGAGCTCCATTGCAGTGCATTGTTGTAACACGTGCCCAGGTTGCCGTCGGCGCCGAATCGCATGCGGCATCCACTTGGCTTGCTGCAGCCCGGGCCGAGTGTGTGTCCAATGGCCCAGACCGGCTTTCCAGCCTGCAGCACGACGACGTTGTTGTCGCCCTGGTACTGCGCGATCACGCCGTGCAAGTCCGTAAAGTGGCCCGAGTCGGACACAATGTCAAGCTGGCCCTTTTGGAACACCTTGGAGTCCGACAGAGGCAGGCTGGTGCATAGGAAGTTGGTCATGTTGCCGTTGGAAGCAACAAAGTCGGACTGCAAGTTCTTTGACCCCGTCACACCAGCGGGGAAGTAGACAAAGTTCGCATTCTGGTTTAACACCTGCTGGATCGGGTCAACGCAGTGTGATGCGTGGGAGAAGCTAGACTTGGGCTTTGTTACACCAGACGCATCGTTTCCGGAAACCTGCTTCCTAGTTAGCTCCGTGATGGCGCAGACAAATCCACAAAGTACGAACTGTTAGGCCACCAGTCCAGCCGTTGACGGCAATGGGGAAGACGACGTGTCCGCTGATGCTGTTGCCGGTAATCTCTGCCGGTCCATGTCAGGCGTACGGGTCGTTAAATGACCACACATTTGCGCCAACTCCGATTCCGAGATTGAAAATCCGTTTACCTTGGATCTTGTTGTTGGTGACCTTGACTCCAGCATAGCTACCGTGGTACTGGCCGTCGACCGTGTTAATAGCTCCAAAGCCAAGATAATCAGAGGAGGAGATGGTGGCGTTGTTGTTCACAGTAGTTCCCGGGGAGCCAAAGATTACTATACCACCATTCGTAGGACCATTGATCTGTGGGGTGTCGGTCTTTTGTCGCTATACTTTGGGAGGAGCTTCGTATCGTGTTGCCCTGGACCAGTGAATCGGTGCAATTGAGCGAGATGCCGTCAGCTCACAAGCCTTGACCCTGGTCGTTGTAACCAGACTGGCCGCATGGCCCAATGTCATTGTTGACAATGGTGGCCTGCTCGAAGCCAGCCCCACCGCGGTTGCCGTCCAGCTGGATGTTCTTGATTTTGATCCTGTGGAAGCGGCCCGCGATCAAGGTGTTGGTGGAGCTTCCGGGGGCGACCTGAATGGTCGCCCTCGTGCTGCCGGTCGGGGAGTTCTGGGTCAAAATCTCCTGGTCGTCCGCCGTGAACGAGATTTGATCCACAATCTTGATCAGGGCGTTCTCGCACAGCTGCACCACGGCACCGGCGCCTCCTGAGCGCAGGGCATTGTTGATGGTGCTGTGGTCGCCCGACGAGATGCAGGCGGCCGACGCGACTGCGGGCAGTGCACCGAGAAGAGCTGTTATATTCACTATTGTCTAACCCTATTATCCTGGAGTTTTGCCAGCAATGACGCAATGAAAGGTTTCTGATTCTATTTACGCCTGTTGAAATCAAAACATCTTGTTTCTTGTTTCATCTCATAGGATTTCGGGCCATAAGCACGAAGCTCCGCGGACTGCTGGATGCTACAGTGGCGCTCGGGAACCTCAACCTCTTGCCACCAAGGACAGCGTTTGCTGAGGCGATGTGCCTGCTAGGAATAGTAATTCTGCAGGGCACCCTTCAACTGTAGTTCGACAAGTGTTCCCGCTGGCTCAGGCCGCACAGGTTCGTTGTCGCATTACCCCACAAAGTGCCGGCGGAATTCTCGGCCCTTCAGCGGACCACCACGGCTGTAAGAGGCAGCTTCTAAGCCGCTGCAGGAGAATTCAATATTGCGATGAAAATTATATATTACCGCGGGTTTTCATTTGTTTGCAGATAAAGCTCTGTATACTAGCTCGTTCTGGGCAGTGTTACTCACGTACCAGCTTCTATAAGGCAACCCCTCCACGGAAAGGCAGTGGAAGATTTAATGCTTCATATCTATCAGTAATTCTACAATAGGAAGAATGCAGTAACTTCTTTAAGCAACGGAATCTACATTAAGAATACAAAGCCATTGAGAGAGGCGGATGAACAAAAGGCATACAACAGAAACAGTTCGAATTCATCGGCCAATCGTGCGCTGTATCGATATCCTCTCATTACTTATTCCACATGTCCCAGAACGTACAAAAAAGACTTTGACAATAAATTCACTTGTTAATTCCCGACGGCTGCTGTCAGTTGTGCCGATAACTACGCGGATCGTTCCCTGTTCCTAGTGTTGCATCGCATGTGCTAGAGCGATCGGGACTAGAACATCCACCAACCGCTGTCAAAGCTGGGTGACGGTCTGCCTAACCCCGCGAATTGCAATGCAACCTCAGTTTTTCTACATCTCGGGTGATATCAATAGGCCTTTTCCATTGATCGCTTTATATAGGGGGTTAGCTAGTTGTACCTAAACGGAGAAGCCACTGCTGCATTTCTCATTGATCAACATGATGCCGAGCAAGTACAACGCTCTGGCGGTGCTCCTTGCGAGCAGCGCATATGCGCGCACTTGTCTGCCCGCCTATGAGGCTCAAACATCATATGTTGGATGTTACCATGATCCAAACTCTCCTCGCGATCTTTCGGGTCCTCTGTTGACCGTCGGCAAGCTAAACTCGCCTCAATACTGTGCCAACATCTGTGGAGCAGCAGGATATTCCTATTCTGGAGTCGAGTACACCGTGTATGAAATTCTCTCTAGCATTTGGTTTTTTCTTATCAGCTAATATTCTCCGTTGCTTAGCCAATGCTTCTGCGGTTACAAAATCGAGAGCACATCGATCAAGGCTGATGAGAGCCAGTGTAATGCCGACTGCCCTGCGGACCCTAGCAAGAAGTGCGGCGGTGGAAACATGTACGTCTGGCGCTCTTCATCGTACATTAACACAAGCTAATTCACCGCAGGATTAACATTTATAAAATCAACAACCCTTCAGCCAACCCCCCTCTCTCACCTTCTTTCCCTGACTGCACTCGGGATCCCCTTTGCAGCAATGATGTCTGCGATACCAGCAAGAGTATCGCGGATCGCGCTGCTGCCATCGTCAAAGTACTCACCCTCGATGAGAAGGCCAACAATCTTGCTAGCAGCGCATCGGGTAGTTCCAAAATTGGCTTACCTGCCTATCAATGGCAGAACGAGGCGCTACACGGCGTGGCAGGCAGCACGGGCGTACAGTTTCAGTCTCCTCTTGGCTCCAACTTTAGCGCTGCCACCAGCTTTCCCATGCCCATCCTCCTCTCGGCCGCCTTTGACGATAAGATGGTCAAAGACGTCGCCACCATCATCAGCACGGAGGCACGGGCCTTTGCCAACCATGGCTTTGCTGGCCTGGATTTCTGGACACCCAACATCAACCCGTTCCGCGATCCTCGTTGGGGACGCGGTATGGAGACTCCTGGCGAGGATTCTTTCCGCATCTCCAACTATGTCGTCAGCCTCGTGGACGGCCTGCAGGGCGGCATCAACCCAGAGTTCCACCGCACTATTTCCACCTGCAAGCATTTTGCGGCCTACGACGTCGAAAGTGGCAGAACTCAAAATGACATCCATCCTACACGACAGGATATGGCGGACTACTATCTGCCCATGTTTGAGAGATGTGTTCGCGACGCCAAAGTTGGTTCCGTCATGTGCGCCTACAATTCTGTTGACGGAATTCCAGCCTGCGCCAGCAGTTACCTCTTGCAGACCGTTCTCCGGGATGGGTGGAACTTTAAGGAGCCTTACAACTATGTTGTTTCCGACTGTGATGCCGTTGACAACATTTTCGATCCTCATCACTATGCCAAAGATCGTGTAGAGGCTTCGGCACTTGGTATCAATGCTGGTACCGATCTTGACTGTGGTGATACCTATACCAACTTGAACCAAGGCGTGCGTTCTAAGCTTACTACCGAGGCCACGCTGGACAAGTCCCTCGGTCGTCTTTACTCTGCGCTCATCAAAGTTGGTTATTTCAACCCACCTGCTCAGTACAACAGGCTTGGCTGGGCAGATGTGAACACTACGGAGGCGCAGACTCTGGCATACAATGCCGCAGTAAAGGGAATGACTCTTTTGAAGAATGACGGCACGTTGCCACTCTCAAAGTTTTTGTCCAACGTTGCCATCATTGGTCCGTGGGCGAATGTGACCGATAAAATGCAGGGCAACTACGCGGGCACCGCGCCTCTTCTCGTGAACCCTCTCGATGTATTCCAGAAGCGCTGGCAAAACGTCAAATACGTACAGGGCGCCGATATCGATTCTGGCAACACTGGTGGATTTGGGGCAGCACTAGATGCCGCTCGATCTTCCGATCATATCATCTACCTTGGTGGCATTGACATCGATGTGGAAAATGAAGGCCACGATCGCACTTCCATCTCCTGGCCTGGCAACCAACTCGACCTCATCTCACAGCTGTCTAACCTGGGCAAGCCCCTAGTCATTGTGAAGTTTGGTGGAGGACAGGTCGATGACTCATCTCTCCTCAGCAACTCCAAAGTAAATTCCATCGTCTGGGCTGGCTACCCTGGCCAAGAGGGGGGTAATGCCGTATTCGACGTTCTCACGGGTGCCGCACCTCCAGCCGGCCGCCTTCCTATCACGCAGTACCCTAAATCGTATGTCGAGAACAATAATATTCTTGACATGAACTTGCGCCCATCAAATGGCATCCCCGGTCGCACCTACATGTGGTACACTGGAAAGCCTATCTTGCCGTTTGGCTACGGTCTTCACTACACAAATTTCTCCACCTCCTGGAAGACCAAGCCCAGCGCTTCCTATTCGATTCAGGCGCTCGCGAGCCAGGCTGGGAACGATCCCAACAATGCACTTTTTGCCAACCTTGCCATTTCTGTCAAGAACACTGGTGGCGAGGCTAACATTGCATCTGACTACGTGGGCTTATTGTTCCTCAGCAGCCAGAACGCGGGCCCTTCTCCGCGACCCAACAAGAAGCTTGTTTCGTACGGCCGCGCGCAGAGTATCCAAGTCGGCAGCACACAACAGCTAAATCTTAGAATCAATATTGCAGAGCTAGCCCGCAGCGACGAAAACGGTGACAAGTACATCTATCCAGGTGACTACACTCTGACTCTGGACACTACGGGCGCCACTGCGGCCCAGTTTAAGCTCACTGGCCAGCCTGCCAAGATTAGCACGTTGCCTCGAAAATCCTGAATTATTTCGGACATGGTTAATTGATCAAATAATCTATCACGATTCTACCTGCTTGCATATACTTTTTGCCGTCTGAGCCTTCTGCTTCTGCGCAAGCTTGTGTGAAACTCACTTGTCTTACACCGTAGTTCTCCGCGGATACTTTGGTCCAAGAAATATATCATTTGTCGCAAAATAGCATTGAGACATCTCACCTCCTCTTGAAACAGAAGTAGCGGCGAGAAGTCGAGTAGCCTTTGCCTTTTTGGGCAACTAGACTGAGAAAATGGCTGCCGAGAATCGGCGCCCTCCACGCCAACATGCTTTTCTCCACACACATGGAGAACGGGTTTTCGCTGTCAGTCTACAGAGACGTTCTGGACTACGAATCGACTCGTCTTGTGAGTCTGGCCCAATTCTCACCCTTATGCCCATTTTTGGTGCCTAACATGGAAATAGTGGCGTTAAGATGGCAATGCCGTCACAGGCGATATTGTTCGAAATTTATGCTGTATAAAAAGACTGGCACTGCCTTTGTTATTGAAATAAGTGCTTCCATGTCTCAGATGTCTAATTCTCTCCACTGAATATTTCAATATGCCCAAGATGTCATGCTGCGCCGAGCACCAGGCCGGAAAGCCTTTTCCCACTGAGGCTGGCAAAGAGCTGACCACAGTCTACGCAAACGATCCAAGCATCACGCCAGAGTCCCTGGAAGCAATTCTGGAAAGAGATGGCGCGGTGATTGTCAAAAATCTCGTGTCCAAGGAGCTATGCCAGCAAATCCGGGTAGACCTCAAATCCTCTTTCGACACTGATCGCGTCGACCCATCTGGCTTCTTTCCCACCACCACGAAGCGTGCATACAGCATTCTTGCCAAGTCGGATGCATGCGCTGAGCTCGCTGTGAATCCCGTCTTTCAAGGCGTAGCAAACCAAATGCTGACAAGCCACTATACCTACTGGGAAGGCCAGAAGCAGTTGCACGTCAGCGGCAAGCCACAAATCACAAGTATTGTAGGGTTCCGCGTGGAGCCCGGTGGTTCGCAGCAGTCTATGCATAGGGATGACGCAGATTATCATACCCGAAATTGCGATATGCCAGTTATGATGGGCTGCGTCACGGTAAATACACCTCTCCCCCCAGCCATAGCCACAGTTTCTGACGATTTCCCAACAGGCATTGACGAAGACGACGAAAGAGAACGGCGCCACAGTTATCATCCCCAAGAGTCATTTATGGGGACCAGATCGATGCCCGCTTGATGAAGAGGCCATTCCGGCGGAGTTGGAGATCGGTGATGCCGCCATCTTTGTCGGTAATGTCTACCATGCCGGCGGCGCCAACGTCACCGTCGACGATGCACGTGAGACGATCGGTATATTCATGTGTAAAGGTACACTTCGCCAGGAGGAGAACCAGTACTTGGAGCTGCCTCCAGAAGTGGCAAAAGAGCGCAACTTTTCGCCACAGCTGCTGAGGCTTCTTGGATACGGCATCATGCCACCAGCATTAGGCTTGTACAAGTACCAGGACCCGATGAAGGTCATTTTCGGTGTCAACGATGCCGAAACCGTAAATAAATAGAATAGCGATTACAGACTGGGTATTGTAGCAACTGCAAAAGCTCTTCCATATATATCAAACTACCAGAATTCTGAACCCTTTCAACTGCAAATCGTGTGCGAGCGGCCTCCAGTCTGGCTGACCACCCGCCCAAAATGCGTTCAAAAAGCTCAATACTCCCTCATAATGACGGAAACTGGTAGCTTCAAGAATAGTTCCCAGCAGTTTCCGAACTGTCTGCTGTCGCTGCTCATTGCCCCAGCATTCCGTCCCTGCAACAAAAACTGGCCACGGCAGGTTTTGTATGCAGACGCTGGGATGCTCAAAGCAGACAAGTTGTTCAAATAACTTGGCCACTGTAGATTGCCAATCCAAGTTATCTGATGTCGCGTAGCCAAGACAGCGGTACGAATAAAGAACTGCAGCATAGTGATAGACATCTACCAAGCGGGTAAAATCTTTGCGCATTGTCGCTTTCTCGATACCTAACCGTCCGGCTGCAAGGAGAGTAGCACCTCTAGCTTGTGTGAATTTTGTCCGAATAAAATTAGGTGCAAAGTCGATTTCTCTTATGGCCGCATAAACTTCCTCTGGCATTGGTGACGGATATCTTGATGCAAGCGTGACTTGATGTAAATACGTTAAGTAGTCGGAGAATAGGACGTTCTTGGAGCCTGGTGTTGGCATAATGGTGTTTCGAATATCTTCGAGACTGAAGGATGTGGTTGAAACCAGAACGTCATAAATAGCAAGCTGGTTTCGAAGAAACGCGAAGAGCCCGTTGTTATAGCCTTGCTTGGTGCCAAAGACGTTGACGAGTGTTCTGGCGGCTAGTCTGTGCCCTTCGGCCGCGGATGACTGCGAGTTTGACATTTCGTAACATGCTATCATCAAAATGCATGCCAGCATCCATTCGGCGTCTGCAATATCGGTTTTGCTGTCCAGCTCAGCTCCATCGGTCACCCTGCTCGTCATATCATGCACCCGAGTATGGATCATACTGAGACATGCATCGCGGGCTGCTTCGGGGAATAACTCCATGGCGTGCTGGAAGCGAGAGGATCCATGATGCGAGGCAAACGCTGCCACGGCAAGCCTAAGCCCAGGAGTGTTCATGACCCTCGGTAGAACAGTCCGCCTGTAGTCATTTTCCGCGGAGTCGACCCAAACCATCAGGCCGGCCAAATTCTTATCATAATACTCAATCAGCTGTGGTAGCGAGTTGCTGAGGGTCGTTTGAAGAATGTCAGGTGCAGATGCGAGCATCAATTGCATCTGGTCAGCGGGTGCGGCAGTTGCCCTGGCATGAGCTAGGGCTGTGGTTGGCTGCGCCAAAGGCACGCGACGACCTTTGAGCTTCCCTCGAACTGCCACGCCGTCAGCCCATCGCAGTCGCGGCCCATACCCAGGGCATTTTAGGCCTTTCTTCTCGCATTTTAAGCAAGTTGGGCGACTGCCATCACAGCGAATGCGCCGCTTGGTGCAAGTGCTGCAACCTGAAAATGAATGTTAGCATGACAGGTGCGGCAAGTGGGAATAAGGGCACCGAACCTTTTGCTGGCTTTGGGGCATCCTGCTTTTCCATTCCGCATGTGCGCCAACTGACGATAAGAAACTAGAGGTATAGTTGAGATCTGAGGCTCAGCAAATCAATGCAGGCGCTACGGTTGTCTCCTACATGGCCGTGGGGTTGCCTGGCTGTGATGAAAAGTCAAAGCCAGACAGCGC
>JARDXD010000588.1:0-26103 GCA_029218145.1 Aphanocladium album
AATCACGGTTGGAAGCACCACGGCCACCACCGCCGCCACGGGGGCGTCCGCCGCGTCCGCCGCCAAAGGAGGACTCGCGAGCAATAGCCTCAAGGAAGGAGGGAACCTCTTGGTTGGCTTCCTTGAGAAGCTCCATAAGCTCACGAACGACGCCACGGTTGCCACGGTTGAAGAAAGCAGTGGCAATACCAGTGTTACCAGCGCGACCGGTACGACCGATACGGTGAACGTAGTCGTCAATGTCGGTAGGCAGATCGTAGTTGATGACGTGGGTGACGTTGGGGATATCGAGACCACGAGCAGCGACGGCAGTAGCCACCATGATGGGGCAGCGACCATTGCGGAAGAACTCGAGGGCACGCTCACGCTCACGCTGGGTACGATCACCATGAATGGAGGTGGCGGGGAAGCTCTGGTTGATGAGGAAGTCGGAGAGCGAGTCGGCCATGCGCTTCGTCTCGACGAAGATGAGAGTCAGACCACCAGCGTTGCTGTGGAGGATATCAAGCAAAACGGAGCGCTTGTCGACATCCTCGACGTACTCGACTTTCTGAGTAATGTTCTCAGAGGTGGAACCGACACGGCCGACGGAAAGGAAGATGTAGTCCTTCAGGAAATCGCGAGCGAGCATCTGAATGTCACGGGGGAAGGTGGCCGAGAACATGAGAGTCTGGCGTTCGTGGACAGAGGGCATGTCCTCACCCTCGACAATGCGGCGAATCTGGGGCTCGAAACCCATGTCCAGCATGCGATCAGCCTCATCAAGAACAAGGTACTTAATGTTGCACAGAGAGATGCGACCACGCTCAATGAGATCGACGAGACGACCGGGGGTGGCGACGAGGAGATCGCAACCACGCTCAATCTGACGGAGCTGAGAACCGATATCGGCACCACCATAGACGACGCAAGGGCGAACCCAAGAGCGGTAGGCAAACTTGCGAGACTCTTCGTAGATCTGAGAAACCAGCTCACGGGTGGGAGCCAGGACAAGGGCGGTGGGATAGGCCTTGCGCTGGCGACCGAACTGGCCAGCAGCATTGCCGGGAATGGGGGAGGGTCCGTTGATGAAAGATTGAGAGAGGATGGGGAAGAGGAAGCCACCAGTCTTGCCGGAACCGGTCTGGGCACAAGCCATCAGATCACGACCAGCAGAGACGATGGGAATGGAGTACTTCTGGACCGGGGTGGGGGTCTTGTAGCGAGAAAGCTCGATGTTGCGGCACAGATGCTCCTCCAGAGGAGGGGTGGTGAACTGGTGAACGGGCTCGGGGACGTCCTGACCAGAAGCCTCGACAGGAATGTCGTCATACTTCTCAAAGTTGATACCGGTGTGCTGCTTGGAAGGGTCGTCGGCAGTACCGAAAAGCTCACGCTCAACGCGAGGGTTGGCAGGGCCGGGGATGTGCTTGCCGTCGCGCCACTGGCCATCACCAGAGCCGCGGGTGGCATAACCACCGCCACCACCTTGACCACCCTCATTTCCACCACCGCCAGAATAGCCGCCACGGCCACCCCAGCCGCCACGTCGGTTGTTACCTTGGTAGCCACCGCGTCCACCTTCGAAGTCTCTGCCGCCGCCGTAGCCACCGCCTTGGTTTCTATTGTGCGTTAGTAAAATGAAGCGAGAGTGGATGGATTCGGGTTAGCAACATACCCAGACCAGGAGCCGCCACCGTTGGGAGCAGGGCCGTTTGCCGCAGCAGGAGCCGGCGCAGGAGCAGCAGCAGCAGGGGCAGCAGCAGCAGGAGGAGCAGCAGGGGGGGCGCCAGCGCTACCACCGCCGCGTCCACGCAGGTGAGGGGGGATGTAGGAGCGCGGCTGAGCAGGAGCCTGGCCATCGCCAATGTTGAGGCCGTTCATGTTGAGTTGGTCCGCCATGTTCACGTGTATGATCGGGAAATGTTCTAGTTCGGATCGCAAAGTCGTCGGATAGAATTCGGACAAGATTACCCTCTGATTTGAATGAGAGTAGAGTCGGGATACCTGTGCCAGACAGAAGAGACGGGCAAAGGTGTAGAAAAGATCCGAAAGGGAAAGAAAACGAAGTCGTAGCGCTTCGTCAAATGTCCCGCGTAAAAATTAATCAGGGCACTCGCGTAAACAAGTACCAGCTGCTTTTCCTCAAAAGAAACACAAGATCTTCAAAGGAGAGACCAAAGAAAAACGGAAGAGTGTCAAAAGAAGAAATGACAAGGATGAGAGGATTAGGATGAGAGGGGAGAAGATGTTTTTTGGGGGGGATGAAGGGTTTGGGTTTTGTGTGAGAAGAAAAGGGACAAGCAGTCAAGTCATGGAGGCGAAAAGAAATGGGCCTGGCGAGAGAAAAAAAATCTTGGGCCCAGGACCGCCAAAAGGGGCTTAGCGGGGCTCCAGGGGGCAACAGGTACTTGGAACTTTGGCAGGCAAAAGGGTTTTAGTGGGGCCAGGCAGACAGGCATTCGGCCGTTCCGTTGACTGAGACGGCTATGTGCCTGCGTTTGTCATGTCAAAAGCTAAAGGCGAACCGAGTACGTCGGGTTTTGAGTTTAGGCAACTATTGAGTGGGATAGTAATAGTTGGGGAGATGTGAACGATGGGAAAGGCGTGAGGGTGAAGAGCGTAAACAAACTTGGGTGGTGCTCACCGCCTCCAACTAACAGAGTGCGTTAGATGCGTATTGACGAATGAATTGAATCACGATTTATCCGCTGCTAATCTTAGCGTCATTTGCGCCATCTGCTAGCCCCATATTCCTATTGATTGAGCAGTGTGTCATCGTGCGTCACTGGGCGAGGCGCACATTCTGACCTACCCTATACAAGACATTATCTCTCGCCGTCTGAGCCCTTACGAAGGGCATATCTCTATTAATTAGGATCAGGAGCCATCTGAACCGTGGGTTGTTGATTTTTCTTATTTCAACGGCATTTAAAGAGGTTGCCGCGGTTTCGCGGATCTCGAATCAACAGCAGTTGCCAGTGAAGCGCGCTGCGACTCCATCGTAACAGAGACACCAACAATTGACATGAATATCTCTTTTGGCAAGACGACGCGCAAGTGCTTTGTGACTTCAAACAACTGGTACATAACAGACAGATATATGTTGCTTACACTCTGCCGGCAGAGTCAATCACGATGGAATTTCTCTACCTCGATATTGGTTCGTGCGCTTGATAAGAGCATACATGAATTGTAAATGGAAGCGATACCTGGCTGGCTGAAGTTACCCGAGCTCATAGACCGGGAGCTTTCCTCCCTGTACATATCCTCCCGATACTTGCAATGCTGCGCTGTGCACCAAGTTGTGATGTAGCGAAGAAGCCCCAAACGCAAGGAGAAACCAGGCCGCAAATAGTAGTCTGAAGACTTTCATAATCACTGGTCTCCGGACAGATAGAACCGCCAAACTTATCATAGTCTTGGCCGGCGTGCTGGCTCCTCTGATGCAGGTCGATCTACGATGGCCTAGTGTGGCTCGGGACTTGGTCTTCCGCGCGCTAGCAACTTGTATCAACTCGCGCCACCCCTGATGTCGTCGCACGCGACGTGAGAAGTATCACTTTCCCAAAAAATAAAACCCCCCTCTCATAACGGAATCTGTGCAGGTGGTAAAGAAACATCAGTGCTGCGGCGTTTATCCTCGAAACTTTCTTGTTCAAGCGCAGCGGTCGCGAATCTTCGAGCGCACGCACCATGCTCTGCTCTAATCGAGCAGAAGGCTTCGTATGTGAGCCTGCGTTCCGCGCACCCCAAGGGCAATCAAGGAGACAAACAGAGCAACTAACCACAAATTTGCAGAGCACACACTCGTCGCTGTCTTCGCCCATTCCCACGTCTTGTTTTGTGGACGTCATTCTCGTCCCGCTGCCTGTATGGATTGCGCTCGTCGCGCTCGCGGCCCTGCTTTTGGTGCCAAATCATCTCATCACTGGCGCATTCGCCGCTGAGACTCCCAGACTCCAACGCCCATCCGTGCTGTACCGAATAGCGGCCGGTGTCTATTATGTCCTCATCATATGCAACATCTTGATGCACACACTTGAAATCGTGCGCCTGTCACTGATACACTTTGGCATCGGGCTATTGCCCTTTGCCTATGTCGGTCTGCTGCTCGGTGCTGCTCTTCACTGGTCCAAAGGTGCCGCGGGCAAAGTTCCAGCGTGGCTGCCAGTCAACATGGTGGTGTGGCTCGGTGGCATGATCATGTCGATTGTCAAGGTTGTCGGGTTGGATGACGAACCTGATCTCCGCAAGGGTTCCAAGTATCCGATGAGCGACCAGGTCCTCGACGTCGCCGTCATTGCGGGAGTTTATGGGGTGGTTGCTGCTCTTGAGCTTGCGACAGGTATATGGAGACGCCAGAGCAGTCGTATGCACAATAAGTAGAAAAAGTGGTGGCGACTTGATGGAAGCATATGACAAGCAATGACTATTCATGACATATCGTCAATTAATTATGCAGATAGCAAGTTATTTTCACCCGGCAGCAAGAAAATACACATCATAAAGCGTATCTCTACATGTTTGCAAGTCCGGCTTGGTCATCAAATCATGAATTGATGCAATATGGCATTCAGTCTCTATATCCCATCTCCGCCTATGTACAGTTTTCGATGTGCAGGCTTATTTCTTCCCCCTTGGCTTTACTGGCGTAACGAAGCGTCTCCGCTGGTGAACTTCATGCCCACCACTTTCAGCCAGAATAGCAGGTGGTGGGATATCGTAACCCATTTCCTCGACATATTCGGCAATCTTGTCAAAGTTGCGGCACTTGTGGTGCGTGTTGAAGTCGGCTTTGCGGTCAAAGTCTGGGTCGTCAAAGTGCTCATTGAGGACGGGCGTAATGTCCGAGTAGCACATGAGTGATAGGCGCAGAGCCTCGAAGCAGTGGTCGACGTGCATGCGGCCGAGCACGGGGTTGTCCCACAGGAAATCGGGGTACAATTCGCCCCAATCCTTGGAGAAATGTTCAATGGGCCAGCTATGCTGACGGATCAGGTTCTGGAGATACATTAGCCGCCACACCATATTGAGGCTTCGATCTTTGGTTCGTACCAGGCAGTGCAGCTGGTGGAAAACTTCCGCAATGGCTCCATATGTGGGCTCTTCGGGGTCACTGCCGATGACTTCATAGTATAGGTCCGGGTCGGTTCTGTTGAGAGCGTAGATGCCCTCTTTGCTAACGGGAATTGCATGGTCTATATGTAAGGATTTCGGGTTAGAATGGCGTTTAATTTGATCGAGTGATGATGAGCACTTACGGTACCACAGTGTATTCCAAGCGGTTTCTCGCTCGAGCGTAGGCGGCCCTCTGTATATCGATGTATGGTTGAAATAATTGATCAAGTCGCCTTCAGTGTGTTCGACGGCGGGCCAAAGCGAAGCTGCAAGCAAAAAAAGAGATTAGTATTGTATGGAAGAAAGAATCATATCCTTCGTTGGACAGGCAGATGGGATTTAACATACACCACGGCGAAACCATCTGGTCGCACTCCAACATCGACGGCCTTCGGACCACCGCCGCGCCCATAAGCGCAAAGAGCGCAAGGACGAGCAGCCCTACGGCGACGTACATGAAGCGCTTCGCACGCCTCTCCAGCTTCTCCGCGGCCTGGAGGCGCAGCGAGGCGGCGCTCAGGGCGTACCCGTCGCCGCCCTCGCCACCATTCTCCAACGGCTCGTACTTGCGGCCCTTGGCCATTGTGTTCGCCGCGGGCGCGTCCCTCTGGGTTTCTGGTATCGATCGGTGCCAAAGGGCAAATGCTACACCGACTGCGGCAGGCTTGGCTTCTCGTTTTCGTCGTCGTTCGGGTGTTGATAACCTCTTGGGGCCCTCGATTTCTTGCGATGCGTTGGCCGCAAAAATCAGGCTGTGAACCAGGCTTGGTAGCGCCGCTTACGTGCGCACTGTAGAGCGCTAACTAACTTGGCAGTGGCCGCACAGTGACCGCTCGAGATGGCACGGTGTGAGCGGCGCCAGCAGCATGGCGATAAAGAAACGGGTTATTTTAAGACGAAAGTTTACGAAGAAAAGGCCGAGGTACCATCAGTCCTTCGTTCTGAATTTTCTTGTAGCTGCTGATTTTGCTATGCCTTGAGAAATGTGATGCGAGCTGGGGCGCTGTAGGTTGCGATCGCCAGCCATGAATCGTGGAGAGGCGGGGAGAACCACTTCCCCATGTCGCAATTTGGGAGCAGCAGCGAATGGGCCAACTCGTCAGCGAGACAGGCATTGCTATGCGGATCACCAAGCTTAATATCATAGGTTAACTACAGCTTATTTCCCGCCATCTTGTCTTCGATTTGCGGGGGGCCTCGTCCTGTCAGGGTTTCGTCCAATAATACCGGGAGACGGACCGGCTCCGGCCTTGCTATGTCCAGTAGGAGGATGGTGACACCAGGCTTAATTCTAGATTAGTTTCTGTAGCAGGAGTCGATTTCATTACGAAAGGCCATCCGTGTACTATTGTCTCAGGTCCTTGTTGTGTGAACCTTACAGACAGTAGGAAGAAACCTGTCGTCAAGAAGTGAATCGCCAATCCGTTTTGTCTGTCAGTCCCATTTTAATGATATGTTTATTTAGCCTAACTTTGTGTTCTTCTTCTACCTTTCAAATTCTTTTCCTTGCTTTCTTTGCTGTTTCTTCTCCTTCATTGCTAAATCAACCAGTGGCAGACACCTCCACTCGCCCCCGCCCATGAATTGCCGAGCTGCCAAGCCACTTTCACGTAGATATTATTTCGACCCCATAGATCTGCACCCATCTAGTTAAGCATTCGCGGAACATCTATTTGGTGACCAGGCTGCTCGTCGCAGCACCGTCTCGGCTGCCAGCCTAGCGTGTAAGAGCTAAACTTTCTGGACCCCCTGTCAGCGTCCAAACTGCCCGATTTGGCACAGTCGATGGCTTCCATGGTTACATTGCACTCGGTCAACACCGGCAAACAGCGCCGGAGGTAGTACTGGATGAGAATATAGGGCGTGTGTAGGCATGGTCCAAGATGATTTGCATCTGGGGGTGGGGGGAAATTGTATATAAGCCTGGCGATATCTCTGCCGTGTTGTTTTTTATCAATCAATTCCTCAGCAAAAGATCTTCATCGACCCTACTCACGCCCGAATCATCATGCTCTTCTCTCTTTCTACTGTTGCCGCTCTCGGCGCTGTGGCATCTGCCTATGACCTGCCCGACAACCTGCGCTCGCTCTACCAGGCTCATATCGTATGCTGCCTCCAGACTTGCACAACTTTTGCCAACGACATGCTAATTCGGTCTCATCCAGAATGGCGAATGCCGAAGCGCACTGTCCGACCCCTTCAACACTGGCGCCGTCTACTGCGGCGATATTCCCAACGCCATCTTCCTCAAGGGTCCCAACGGCGAGTACGACAACATGGACATTGACTGTGACGGCGCGAACAATTCCGCGGGCGACTGTGCCAACGACCCCTCCGGCCAGGGCCAGACGTCATTTGTCGATACCGTCAGCACCTTTGGCATCCAGGACCTCGACGCCAATCTGCACAGCTACGTCGTCTTCGGCAATGAGGGTGACAGCCCGTCATTCTCGCCTCAGAATCACGGTGTGCAGCCCTTGAGTGTCATGGCTGTTGTTTGTAACAATCAGGTGGTGCGTAAACACCGAAAGTTTTGTTAATATTCAAATCGAGACTAACGTGAGTTCCGTTTAGTTCTACGGCGTTTGGGGTGATACCAATGGCTTCACTTCCACTGGCGAGGCGTCTCTGGCCCTGGCGAAGCTGTGCTTCCCCAACGACGGCCTGAACGGCGACGCTGGCCACGATCAAAAGGATGTCATGTACATTGCTTTTACCGGCGACGAGGCGGTCCCTGGCCGCGATGGCGCCAAATGGTCTGCTGGCAGCCCGGAGGAGTTCGAGGACAGCATCAAAGCTCTTGGTGACCGCCTTGTCGCCAGCTTGCCTTCCTAGGAACTGTGCAGAGAAGCAAAGATGGGAAATATTTTGTACTATAGAAGGCTAGATGAGCTCCATGAATCATATAAAATTCAATTTTACATAAAGAAAGAAGATTACAATAATGGCAATTCTATAAGTCGTGACATGCTACATGCTTTTCGTCCACTCTTACAGCTTAGGCTTGACGAGAGAGCCGTTTTCGTCACGGTATGTCGCTAGCTGGTTACGCTTGCTGTCACCACCGTGGTAGACGGCCGAAGGCGCATCAAGTACGCCGGCCTTGGCGTCACCCAGTCTGCGCTCAATGTCTTGGTACTCGCGCTCGCCTTCACCCATGTACAGCTGGCGAGGTCTCCAGATCTTGACACCACCAGAAGTGAGCATCTGCTGTCGCCAGTGGGCAAGCCATCCGACACAGCGGGGGACGGCGAACAGGACGGGATAGAAGCTATAGTTTGCCACGTTAGCGACGTAATTCTTGATATCTTGCTGGAGCAGATACGTACTCGAGAGGGAAACCCATCGCCTGGTATATGAGACCAGAGTAAAAGTCGACATTGGGGTACAGGTTGCGGCTGCGCATAAATTCGCTCTCGCTAGCATACTTGGCGAGGGCGGTGGCGGTGTCAAGGAGCTTGTTGCGGCCGGTGACGGCAAAGACCTCCTCAGCAAGAGCGCGAATGGCCTTGGAACGGGGGTCGACATTCTTGTAAACACGGTGACCGAAGCCGACGAGGACGCGCTCGCGCTTCTCGACCTTTCTCATGAACTCGGGCACATTCTCAGGGCTGCCAATCTCCATGAGCATGCGGATGGCGCTCTCCGAGGCACCACCGTGCGAGGGGCCGTAGAGGGCGGCGCAGCCAGCAGCGACGGCACTGTAGGGGTCGACGAGCGAAGAGCCAACCTGCAGAACGGTAGCGGTGGAGCAGTTGACCTCGTGGTCGGCGTGAATGATGAAGAGGGCGTCGAGGGCGCGCTCGAGGACCGGGTGCGGCTGGTACTCGTGGCCGGACAGGTTGTCGAGCAGGTAGAGGAAGTTGCCCGTGTAGGAGAGGCCCTGGGCGGGACGGTTGAACGGCCTGCCCTGGCGCATGCGGTACGAGGCGGCGGCGAGCGTGGGGGCCTTGCCGATGATACGCAGGATCTGCTTGTCGAGGGCGTTGACGGCGCCGGGGTTCTTGCCCGAGGCGGCGTCGGTGTAGAGCTTGGAGCCCTTGAGGGAGGGGTTGGCCTCGGGGGCGAAGGCGCCGAGCGTGGCAAAGGCGGCCGTCATCATGGACATGGGGTGGGAGTCGTAGCGGAAGGACTTGAACATGCCCTCAATGTCGCTGTGGATGTAGGTGTGGTGCAGGATCTCCTGCTGCCAGGCGCCGTACTGCGAGGCCGTGGGCAGCTGGCCGTAGATGAGCAGGTAGGCCGTCTCGAGGAAGCTGCTCTTGCCGATGAGCTGCTCGATGGGGTAGCCGCGGTAGCGCAGGATGCCGTCCTGGCCGTTGATGTAGGTGATCTTGCTCTGGATGACGGCCGTGTTCATGTAGGCCGGGTCGAAGACGCGCAGGCCCTGGGTGGTCTCGTCTTCGGGGCGGTCGCCGTCCTGCGGCTGCGCGGCAATCTTCTTGATGTCGGTGGCCAGCACCGAGTTGTTCTTGATGGGCACCTCATACGCCTTGCCGGTGCGGTTGTCAACCACCGACAGCGACTGACGGGGGGCGATCGTCTTTTGCGTCATGGCGAGCTTTGAGGTGCGAGTGACGTCGCGATGAACGGTGTTCCCGTGTGTGAGGCGACAAGATAGGAGGAGGAAAGGAGAGGGATGAGAAAGAAAGCAAAGCTGGGTATCTATGAAAATTCCTTATGGCAATGAGCAGGGAATCCCGGATGGGGCGCAAGGAGCATTTATTGAACTGGCTGCGTTCGGCTCAAGAGCTTTAGCTTGAGGTCACTGTGTGGCCTAGCACATGCACTGAACGCCCAATGCCTGCGTGTGCAGGGTCCTGGCAAGTGCGCTAGAGGCTCTGCTCCACCATGACCGAGGCAAATCCCAGGCTGTTCCATGGTCAGCCGAACTACATTGGCTAGTGGGTGTCAGTACTGTGGTTTTTGGTGCAAGTATTTTCGTCTGAGCAGCTGCTTTTAGCGCTCAATACAGACAGGCTGGCTGCTATTGCAGGAACTAGCTTCTGGTTCCCTAACGGCCGTGTCGGATCAACGGAACAGGCACATGTCGTCATACTACAGCATCCAACCCGAGAAGTGGTCACGCTGCTGGCGGGATCATGCCGGAATGAAACATGGCTGAAAAGAAATGTGCCATTGAGCCCAAGAATTCTCAAGCATCCACAGACAGCAGAGCAACGCAAAACTTTGTGCCCCATTCGCCCCAGCGCTCGAACACTCGTAGTGGCACTATTGATCTAGACTTACTGTTGCAGCGGAAAATTACGCGTCTCAGTTTCATAACGTTTTCACTACATTTCACGGTGCGGTTGTTGAAACTCATCGCTCACAAAGGCTGTAAGGCGGAACTCGTTGCTGGTGGTGATACCACAATCTAGTCCAGTTGTCCTAACCAAAACTCCAACGCCGACTGATGAAAAAAATTCAGTCCAAGTAAAGAAAACAAGGGAGACAAGAATTTCAAGTCTCTGGTATCATAAAATATCCAATCAATGGCCATCATGTCAAGGTAGGTTTTGTCAATTCAAAGCTACTACAGCTTCCTGTGCCAGTCCAGTCGGGCAATCAATTCACACAAGCGCAAAAAAGGAAAATCCAGAAACCAAGCCTACCAGAGTCCAACGTAGGAGGCCAAAATGGAGAAACAAGGAAATCGTATCAGGTGTACATTATATCGCGTGGCGAGCCGTGTGTCGAAGAACAATACTCGATCGCGATGTAAAGGATGGTGAGATGCGGTACTTTTCTTTACAGCTTCGCGGCGGGCGCGGGGGAGCCAGGAGCAGTGATCTCATCGTACAAAAGGCTGCGCACAAGTGTTAGCCAAACATGTGTCATGGAATGAGGCAATTTAGTTGAAACATACCTGGTCAGGAAATCAGCGTAGTCCTCGCCAGTGACTTGGCCGGCAAAGTACTGAGCAGCAAGGTGGAACTTGTTGCCCTTTCCGGCCTTGGCGGACAGCTCGTCGGCGCTCTCCTTGAGCAGCTTGAGGTTGTAAGCCTTGTCGACACGCTTGCCCTCGGCGGTGGTGACGCCGTGGCGAGCCCACTGCCAGAGCTGACTGCGGGAGACTTCGGCGGTAGCGGCATCCTCCCTGTTATGTAATTAGTACGTGTGACAAATAACATGAAAGATCCAAAAGAGGCAAACTTACATGAGAAAGTTGATGGGAACGCAGCCGACACCGCGGATCCAGGCCTCCATGTAACCGAGACCGATGTTGAGGTTCTTCTTGATGCCTTCCTCGGTAATCTTGCCGGGAACGTTCATGTTGAGCAGATCGTTCTGGCCAATCTTGACATCCTCGCGGCGGATGAAGAGCTGGTTGGGGGTGGGCATGTGCTTGTTGAAGACATCGAGAGCGATGGTGGCCAGGGCAGGGTGGGCGACCCACGTGCCGTCGTGGCCGGCGCGGACCTCGCGGAGCTTGTCGGCGCGGACGTTGCCCATGGCGGTCTCGTTGGCCTGCTTGTCGTCCTTGATGGGAATCTGAGCAGCCATGCCGCCCATGGCGTGGACGCCGCGCTTGTGGCAGGTCTGGATGAGCAGCTTGACGTAGGCGTCCATGAAGGGGACGGTCATGGTGACGGCGGAGCGGTCGGGCAGGACAAAGTTGGGGTTGAGACGGAACTTCTTGATGACGGAGAAGATGTAGTCCCAGCGGCCGCAGTTGAGACCCGAGGAGTGCTCGCGGAGCTCGTAGATGATCTCGTCCATCTCAAAGGCGGCGAGGATGGTCTCGATCAGGACGGTGCCGCGGATGGTGCCGCGGGGCATGCCGATGTAGTCCTGGGCCAGGTTGAAGACGTCGTTCCAGAGGCGGGCCTCGAGGTGGCTCTCCATCTTGGGCAGGTAAAAGTACGGGCCATAGCCGCGGCGCTGGTACTCAAAGGCGTTGTGGAAAAAGTACAGGCCAAAGTCGAAGAGGGAGCCGGACATGGGCTCGCCGTCGACGGTGACGTGCTTCTCCTCCAGGTGCCAGCCACGGGGGCGGACGATGAGGGTAGGGTGCTTGCGGTCGGTGCGCAGCTTGTACTCCTTGCTGCCCTGCTTGAAGTCGACCTGGCCGCGGATGGCATCGTAGAGGTTGACCTGGCCGTTGATCATGTTCTCCCAGGTGGGAGCCGAGGAATCTGGGGTATGACGTCAGTCATAGTTCAAGTCATGATTGCAGCAAGATGAATAAGAGCGTGCATTGGTGAACGCTTGAAAGAGATGATGGCTCAACCAGCACACTCGTGCCGGTTTTCACTCATCTCTCAGCTGTCTCAGCCAGAGGCGTCACTCAATGCACCAGCACACCACTTGGTGGCTCGGCTTTCACAAGCTCTGGCTTGCCCCGGCCCAAGAGGTACCCCACGCCCCACCTTTTCGGCGCAGCGCGTGAGTGCCCGGGCCGAGCAAGCACAGAGCTGCATGGAGAGCTCGGCAAAGCAGTTTGAGAGCCAAATGTGAGTTTCAACATGTCGGGAATTGTCGCAGAAGGCTGTCCCGAAGTTTTCTCACGATTGATTCTCTCTGCAGCTGCAATTTCAAGCTCTCTCGTAGCTCACGCGCACCCACCACCCAACCTGGCGAGCAGAGCCGCATCGTAGGGCCAGCTTAACCGGGGTGCTGTGGAACGGCTTACTAGATGCGCATAGCCAGAGCAGCCAAAATAGGAAATGCAGCGTTGAAAGGGTGCAAATAGACACGAGAGCCGCTTATAAGACGGCCATGTAGGAAAACAATGCAAAAATGTAAAAACGTACCCTCAAAGTCGGACATGTAGGTAAAGACCTCGGAGTTGAGCGCGTTGACGACCATCTTGCGGTCGGGAGGGCCCGTAATCTCGACGCGGCGGTCGACGAGACCAGGGGCGGGCGGCGCACCCCTCCAGGTGGCATTCTCGCGGATGTGCTTTGTCTCGGGGAGGAAGTCGGGCAGGACGCCGCGGTCGAGCTCGGCCTGGCGAAGCTTGCGGCGCTCGAGCAGGCTCTTGCGGGTGCCGTTGAAGGAGCGGTGCAGCAGGGCCAGGAATGTCAGGGCCTGGGGCGTGAGGATCTTCTTGTGGGCTTGGTCGACCTTGCCGAGGACGTTGACGCCCTGAAGGATGGTATCTTGCGACGCCATTGTGTGCGGTGGTGTGTGGGATGTGGAGGTAAGAGGAGAAGAGGGAGCAGTAGCAAAGGTTGTAGCAGAATTGGCTCTTGCGGCTTTGTTCGTGTGTAGATGGGAACAATGCGATCAAGGCAAGAATTGGGGGAAAGGAAGAGTGGTATACAGATTCAAGTTTCAAGCTTCTGGGAGAGGTGGGAGAGGGGGGGACTCAGGTTGTATATAATGGCCGTTCCGGGATCTGGTCGCCCTCTGGCTATGGGCTTTGTTGTATGAATCGGTTGCCCCTTCACGTGTCAGGCAACAGGTGGGCGGTTTGGCAAGGCTTGGTAGGCCACGAGAGAAGGCAGGCTGCACTCTTTTTTTGGTGGTTCGGAAAGCGGATAGCGCCAAAAACTACCCCAAATATGCCAAAGCGAGTCCGTTGCGTCACTCCAAGTGGGGTTGGGGATCGGGCGACGGATGCAGGACCGGAGAGAACAGGACTCGATATGTTTCGGCTGTCCAGTCTTTTTTTCTTTCCTCGGTTCGTTGAGGAAATTTGACTTGGTATAACTTCGCACGATTTTGGTCGATTCGGAATCGAGTTTCTCTGTAGTTTCGCCAGACCTGTTAGTTGACAATGTTCCCATTCTTCTTCGGATCGTTGTTGACGTCGGCAACACGCAATAATAACCTTTGACACACGAGCTCGCCCAGCCGGAGAAATGCCCCAATTGCAAGCCGACGTCAGTGCGCCAGCAAGAAAGCACAAGGGCGAACGAGCTGTCCCAGTGGGCCGGGGCCGGTGGAGGTGTGAGCCAACGACAAGCTAGGTTGTCTAATACAGGGCGGCAACTTCACTTTGCATACCTTGAAGGTTTCCGTTTGTTCGAAGCGCGACGACAATGCCGGAGTTTCCGTGATCTGAGAGAGGATTTTAGAAGACGCGAGAAGGTGAGTCTCTATTTATGATTCCACAAAGACTTTGAAAGAACAACTGTCGTTTCTTGTCGCTCCTTTCTATAGCATAGCGGCAGAGGGGCACAAGCCATTCTTATCCTTTCACAAGCTACAAGCCGAGTCTGGGCCAGCCATCGAACAACGCCGCCCACCTCCGGAAAGTATCAACAGGCTAGCTACAACGAGATTCCGGGGTTTGCGGCGATGACACATAATGACTACATTGCCACTCAAAAACCATCGAATATCGCTTCCCCTCCCTTCTTCCTTTTACCCCCCTCCTCGCTTGTCACGCACGGCAGCCATCGGTCTATGCTCGGGTGGATGGAGCTTGCTGGTACAGTGGCCCTTGTAGCTTGAGCCGCCGCCCGCCAACAGCGCGCCAGGCCAGGTTTCCCTCCCCAAGGTGCGGGGCAAGAACGCAGGTCTTGAAAATCAGTGTCAAAATGCTTCAACAGGCCTCCATTTGAACTTTCTCCGTCCCCTGCAGGAAATAAACTAGTGGTGTTGCGCAGCAGGGGAGGGCCGTCGTATACATCACAAGCTGCACCAACTCGGGCTTCCTCTGAGCCGTGCTTCTAACAACATTGCCACCAGCAATTAAACGAGACGAGGCAACATCAAGATGCTCTGGCCAGTAGCAGGCCCTGCAAAGCAATTACAGTGCAGATTGGTGGGCGGCAGGGCGGTTTCAAGGTGGCTGAAAGTACCAAGAGACTGCTAGCTCCGACCCCGCGAGGAACCCCAGGGCTTGCTAGCGCATGCCGTTTCACTGCAAGATGCTGCTTCTTACTGGCAGTTTACGTAGTCGGTGGTACAAATGCTCAGCTCTAGGCCCTGCCAGAAAGCGCCGTAGTGGATGCAAGACAGCGTCGCGCCGTCGCACTAGGCCAGGGACCCTCGGCAGACCCAATAGCGAGGTGCATAAACCGCCAGGCTGTCTGTAACCTACGTACAGTGGGCAGGGCAGCTGGACAAGGCTGCCAGCGCAAGCTCGTAGAGAGAGAGAGAGAGCGGCGCCCCCCGGCCGACGCACCGACGGAGCTGTACGACAGCCAACCGTACTGGGTTCCAGGCATGCTCCGATGGCGCAGCTGTGACCGCCATCCAGTTGGCAAGAGGTAATGGAAATTCGATTTGCATTTAGAAGCGATCAGTCGATTGGGCGTAACTCCGAGTCGATTTGCACCCATTCGGCTCGGAGGGTAGGGGTCTGTAGTCACGGAGCTCCGAGCACATATGCCTTCAATCAGCCAGCGACATGCAAATCCGCGTAGTGATTCGGATGTCATTGTCGTGGTTCCCTCGTCACGGTAGTGGGAAGAAGTCTCACTATTAATTTAGCAGCTGTATATTGCAACTTACACAATTTGCACGCGTCTAATCGCTTGCTTACTCCCTGTCTCAAGCGCAAAGTCGTTTCTTGGCTGTCCAGCAAAATCAGTGGGCGTATTACTCTTCCAGCATGCGCTCTGTAGTAATACCGCTGCGTCAAGCCCTGGTTCAGCTTCATAGTAGTTTCGTAACAAGCGCGAGCTCTCGAGCGTGTGTGTATGTGTGCCTGTCTATATAATATCTTTCAACCTCCCTCTTCTTACCCGTTACAGCTCCTTTTACATCTTTGCCATTCTTCCCAGAGCCTTTTCTTTTCCGCCACCAAATGGCATGTCCAAACCGCCCACACAGAAACCCAAATCTCTCCAAAAAAGCCTAGCCCACCAGCCCTAGCCTTCCCCACGACCGACGCCGGCTCAACGTCACTGAGCCCAAAGAGCCGAGGCACATGCGGCGGCGCATTCTCCACAGCTCGCGACTGCACATCTCTCACGCCGCCAGTCGAACAGGCGTTCAGCGCCGCCGTCGTCTCCGGTCCTTTCCGACGATGGCCATAAAGCCCGGTTCGGACGCCTCCTTCCCCCAGATGCAACGCCATGCATGCATGCATTAGTTTGCAGGGCGAGATAACGTACTCCGTGGCTGTGACTTGCTGTGACGACATTATCTTGACAATGATTAATTACGTCGTGATTTCTCCTCCATGCCGTTTTGCCGTTTCTTGGAGAATCGCCAGCCCCTCTTTGAGTGTTGTAATTTCCATTTCATGCGCTGTAACCCTTTTTGCTGGGTTTTAGGAGCTCTTGCGTGGCCGAGAGCAGTCTCATGTGATTTGTTGCTGTATTTGTATGCCAACGCGATCCTAAATTTAGCAGCCCATTCGTGATGTGTCTATCACCTATCAACTCTCCCGCGCAGTGTTTCATCCACATTCCACAGCAATTTGCATGCATACGACATGTACGTCTCTTTCTTTGCCGGTAGAGCACTTCTCGGGCTTAAAATGGCTTGCTATGGTTGAGGAACATTACGAGATATAAACAGTTTTTATTAATCCATGCTACCATTTCAACGCCATATTGTTAATGTCCGCCAAGCAGACTTTGTGCAGTATCTCACTCATCCAACGACGCTCGACAACAGTGAAAGCAAAATGAGCAACTCCAAAACATGATTGTCGACGGGTTGCTGCCTTTACACAAATCCAAACAAAAAAAAAGCAAAGTAACAGACTGTTAGCTTTCCAAAGCTACATGAAGAAGCGGTCTCCCGCCCATTGATTATTAGCTTTAATGACCAGGACAAAGGGGGAAACCTCCGAATTGCAAGCCGAGAAGAGACCAAGCGCGAAAAAAAGAAAAAGGAAAAGAAAATCAACAGAAATGTTTTATGTTTACCCTCGACCGGGCTTTGCTCCATACGCCAGAAAAAGAAAATTGAATGTTTGAGGAAAAAAAAGGTCAATAAAGAAAGGCTTCGATCAATCAGTCAGACTGAAAACTCTGATCACAAGACGAAGCTCAACTGGCCGAAGTCAGCGTTCGAATCATCATCTTTTGCTTGTTGCGATCAGAAACAACCAAGTTGCGATCATCAAACACGATGCGGATAGTGTCAACGACCCGATGGAAGCTGCTGGCCGCTCCGCGCTCCTGAGTGAACCGGACGATGCTGAGCGGCTGACGTTTTCCATGCTCGATAACGGTCACTATCTCCGCGGCAATCGCAACCTCTTTGATATTGAGATCTATTCCCTGATTAGTATACATCGATGAGATTATGCAGAGATGAACCACTTACAGTTCTTAGCTGCAACTCGAGCAAAGATAATGTTGCGTTGTTTGTCCACCTGGATATCGCGAATACCATAGCGTCGCCACTCGCGCAAGAGGATGGCCACCTCTTGACGCGCCTTTCTGCGAGAAAGGTTCATGCACATATAGCTGATTGCTGGCTTGACGCGAAATAGACGCGTCAACCAATTCTGCTTGACCTCGATGTTGCGCTGCGCACCAGACCCTGAGCTCTGCACTGTAGCGACAGCAGAACTCTTTCTGCGCGCTTGTTCGGCTGCAGAGAGTGGTCGGTCATTCTCTATGTGCTCACCGTCGACAGAAGTACCAGGTTCTGGCCCACGACCATTCTTCCAGAACGGAAAGCTGAATGCACGTCTCTTTGATGAGCCATCCGTTGTGGCAGACTGAGGTTCCTGTGAGCTGTGTGAGACGGCCGGTGATTTTTGGCTTTCTAGGCTGTGAGGGCTTGTCTCTTGCTCCGAGTCCGCCTTCGACGCCCGTCTGAACCAGGATCGCATCTTCCGAACACCTCCGCTGCTCAAAGGCTCTTCGCCCGCTGAGTAAGGCCCAGCCTCAACATTCCGATCCGCATTGTATGCAATGTTCAGATGAAGCTTTCGTCCCAGCTCTTCCTTCGTCAGCTTTCTCTTCACGACCGGTGCTTCAGCTTCCTGGTGGTCATCCTGACCAGCGGGAGAATCCATCACCATACGTATGGTATTCTCAGCATTGTTAAGGTACTTGAGGTCCTGAGTCGATCCATGCGTCTGTTTAGAGGTAGCCTGTGGTGCCGATGAGATGCGTGACTTGTCGTTGGAAATGTTGTTGGCACCAGAGTTCTCGTTTATAGATGGAAGCACGGTTTTCTTCTTGCCGTTAGTATTGGAAGCTGGTGCAGAAACACTGCGTCTATCGACTTGGCGGGGAATAGACACTGCAATAGCTCGCTGAGTTGTACTATCCATGACATACTCGCCGCCACTTCCATAACCCTCCCCAGAGCTGGGTCGCGAGTTGGCAGCAGTCGTAGCAGCGCTGAATGCACCATCTTCAGCAGGCAGAGGAGGTAGTGGACGGTGGTGCCAAGATTTAGAGGAGAATTCGGTGGCCTCTGTCGCTGCAGACGGGCTCTCTGCGGAGAAAGAAAAGGGAGTTGAATCGCGGTTCTTCTTATCACCTTCACTCATCACAGACTCGTCGTAAACAAGGGAGCTTCTGAACGCCTCATCACAGTTGCGAGCAATGTCGTTGCTAAAGTTTCGAAGCTCATCGCGAAAGAGGGTTGACGCGTTCTTGATCACGAGGGGCGTGTCAGATTGAGGGCGCGTTGCGACGGCAGACACCTTGGAAACAGCAGGCGTATGACCGCGTACACGCTGTAATGGTACAGCTTCCTCATGGACACTGGATGCAGTTCTAGGGCGACGGTTGGAATTCTGCACCTTTGAGGTTGAGTTCGAACGCTTGCGCATATGACTAAAATCGACAGCGCGCTTGTGTCTCAAGCTTGGCCCAGTGCGCGAGGGGGTGCCCTGGCGGCTGTTGAGAGAAGTCATGGAGCCCTTTGTAGAGCCCAGCTTTGCGGTCGCAGAGCTCATGGTCGAGTTAGCCCTGACTCGGCGTACATTGGCATTGGAGCCGCTTCGAGCACGCGCCTGCGCGGCTGGAGAGGCCACACTGTCACGATGCACGACAACCTTGGCCTGGCTGACTCGAGACTCGCAGTTTTGAAGCCCTCCACTCGCTCTATACGGGTCATAGCTGACAACTGTCGCATTGTCGCCTTCAGCAGCATTGGAGATGACGGTAAAGCGGGAGATGGAGCGGCCATGTCCGTTTGCGCGAGGCTGCGAGAATTGACATGTGGAGACGCGCTTCTTCCAAATAGATGGTTTCATATGGTGGTAATCGCTCATAGAGTGAGCCAGCTCAGGCTTAAAGTCTTCAAGTTGCTTGTCCCGATAGTCGTGAAGCAGCCAGTAGAAGGCTTTTTGGTCGTTTGGCTCTTCGCAGGTCAGCTTGAGGGAGAGGTCCTGCTCACTGAACATATGCCACATGGACCGGAGCTGGCGTAGCAGCTGCGGGTCGATTTCGTTGCGGGGAACAGGATTGTATTTGAATCCCTTGCCGAGGAGCTGGCTGCTGAGGTCGCCAAATTCGTCCTGGTAGCTGTACTTTTGGACAAGAGGATGATTCCAGATATCCTGCAAGTTGATACGACGGTCGGGATTAACTTGCAACATGTGCCGAATGAGGTCCTCAGCTTCGGGGCTGACGTGTTTGGGCATCTCGTACACTCCTTTCTTGGTCTTGCCCATCATGACACGCAGGTCAGGATCGTCGAAAGGAAGTGTTGCTGAAAGCATGGCGTAAAGAATCACACCCATACTCCAAATATCGGCCTTATCACCACGGTATTGTTTGTTCTTGAGAAGCTCTGGTGCGGCATAGTGAGGACTTCCGCAAGCTGTGGCTAGCTGATGTGTGGATGTTTGGTGCAGTGCAGCCATGCCAAAGTCGGCAATCTTGATTTGCAAGTCGGCAGTGATGAGAATGTTTTCAGGCTTAAGATCACGATGGCAAACATTGAAAGAATGACAGTACGCAATGGCACTGATCATCTGTCGGAAAAAGAAGATGGCGACTTGTTCCGATAGACGGCCCTTGGTGTTGATAAATGTAAAGAGGTCACCTTGGTCGATGTATTCGAGAATGAGATAGCTATAACCGGGTCAGTATTGAATGGCAGACGGCAGACGGCAGATGGCAGACGCTGAACATACATTTCGGAGCGGTTTTCCCAGATGTCATAGAGCTTCATAATGTTTGGGTGCTCAATAAGCTTGAGGATAGCGACTTCACGTTCGATAGCCATGGGGACGCGCATGTGGCCGTCTGTGGGCTCGGGGAGATGGCTATCCCATTTGCTCAGAGCGGCCAAACTGCTGTCTTGGACCAGATAAGCCATGCGGCGGTTAACAATTTTTACAGCAGCAAGCTGATTCGTGATATTGTGGCGGCAGAGGCGCACTCGGGCGGAGGAACCCTTGCCCAGGGTGCGGCCAAGCTGCCATGGGCCAATGTGTGTTTTGTAGTTTCTTTTACTGCGGCTGCTCGAGGTAGAAGCATAAGAAGCTTGCGACATGCGCTTGTCTTCTTCGCTCGGCTGGTGTTCGTTCATGATGGCAGACACGCGTGCATCCGGAGCCACCTGGTGAATGACGGGAGACTGGACCCGTCGCACGTGGTGCTGAGCCACGACATCGTTTGCGGTTTGGTGCTCGCGTCGATGACTTCGAGATTTGCCTGCCGGCTGATCTCCATGGATGATAGGCGAGTTGATGCGATAGGCCGCTTCGGCCAGCGGGGAGCGGGCAGCGGAAACGGCAGCCTCAGCCATTTCTTCGTTTCGATGTTTGTAAGAGCAGCTAGAACATAATAATACTGGCGAGAAATAGTTGATTCAAATCAGGAAAGTGAAAAGTTGGGGTTGATCCGAGCTGTTGATAGGCGCAGAGAGGTGATTATTAGCGTCGAGTTGGCGCGCAAACGGCAGGCGTCGAGAGGATGTTGTAAGAGACGATGGTAGCAAGCGTTTGCTTCAAGCAACGTGGAGCGTGTAAGAGAGAGTCGGGGCGAAAACAGTTGCAAAGCCAAATCTAGCGCAAGATTTGAGAAGGAAATTCAAAAAGTCCAAAAAGCAGGACTTTCAACAGGAAAAAAAACTCGGCGAAGCACCGTTGTGACGAGGTGGATGCGGAAGGGAAAGGGAAGAAGGAGGAGAGAGGGCGGGAGATGGCACAAACGGAGGGCTGGGTCGCCAGGACAGAGACAGGCCGATTAGGCGGAGAGGACAAAGAGGTGCTTGTGCAAATCAAAGCACACAATGTTGGGGTTGCTGGCAAAGGCAAAACGTGCCAGCCGCCAAGAAAGCGAGCGGCTTGAAAGCGCAGGAATGCAATGTTTACTTCGGAGTGGCGGATATGGTCAACATGGTGCAACATGGTGTTGTGGGCGGCTGGGCAGCTGCTGCGAGCTACGGCGACGCACCACATCTTCAAGGGAGGCCCATTGGGTCGCGCGTCGCGGCTCTGGAATTCTCGACAGCCCATCTACTAGTCTGCTATGCAATGCGTCTGCGACATGCAGTAGTCGACGCCCGTATTTTGTCTTGCAGGAAGCAGAGGCCGAGCCATCTCGTTGCATTCCAGCTGCATGGCCATCCTGGCCAATCCCGCGCCAGAGCATGCCTCGCCTACGCTGCTGCTGTGGATGCACACACACAGAGCAAGCATTGCCTGCCATCCTCGCCGCCCCCGACCAAAACAATGCTCGTCATGGTCATATTCTGACCGGTTTCTAGCCCATCTGGTCCCTTAATAACAGATGTGTCAAACATCCACGCGTGCGAAATTGCAGGGCGACTTCCGTCAGCCCTCGCGCCTAAAAGCCTATTCAGCCGGCGATTTATTTCCAAACTAGCAATCAAAAATATCCCCGCTGTGTCTCCAGCCATCCTTTTTTGTCTTGCAGAATATAAGTTTTTATTCCATCATGATGCCACAGATGGTGGAGCGGGCAAACAGTTCCGCGGATAGGCACCCTGCTTGGCGAATGGGCCCAGAACTATCGCCAGCCTTCGACGACGCCCTCTCACTGCAGCTTGATTTCGTGGTGGCATCAACCTGAGACCCTCTGAGCGTAATTTTCTGCATGCTGCAGAATCGCAACTGTCACAAGCCCCGGGCGAACCGGGGTGCGCGAACCAATGGGCTGGTACGTGCTGCGAAGGAGGGCGGGCCGTGTAAGTCAAGGGAGGCCATCCACGCTACAGAAACGCGAATCAGAAGGCCGGGACAGTCCAGCCTCTCTCTGTTGACGAGGAAGTCTCACATTCAAGCTTACCTTCGTATTCTCTTGCCTCTCCTGTCTGCTACAGGCCGTCTGCTATAGGCTGTCTGCACCGCCAATCATGGTTGCATACTCCTGGTCTGTGGCAAAGGTTCGTAATCTTACGAGACAGTGAGGCATACACAAAGCCCTAGATCCGGATAGAAGGTGTCATGCGCCTAGGCTGACGAATGTTGGCGTGTCATTTCCATAACCAGGTGTGTTTTCATTGTCCATGTCCTATGATGTTGCGCGTAATCATGCGTTTGGCTATCTCGGACTGCAGAATGATGGCTGAACACGCTTGCTTCGGAGTAAACTTGTATTTCAATAAGCAGCTATTTTCCATCGAACTACATCAGCGTGATTGGTTTAGTGGTAAAATTCTCCGTTGCCATCAGCAACGTCGGGGAGCCCTGGGTTCGATTCCCAGATCACGCATTTTTGCTTCGCCGTGTGTTGGCGTTGCTTTCTGTTTTTTTTTTTTATATTTCTGGCTGCAAAGTAAAAAGATATTGGGTCGGCGTTGCCCGTCATTAGGCCACCGTCGTATCTTGACTTTGTTCTCTACCCTTTTGTATTCGTTTGGTGTTGTAGTAGGGCGAGTTTCTTTGTTACCAACGTTCGCTCTACCACTTGGCAACAATACTTGGTTATGGTTGGCAGCTCTGGTACCTTGCATCTTTGTGTATATTTGAACTAAACAAAAAAAAGAAGAAGAAGAAGAAAAAGTTTCAATTCCTCTTAAAATACAGGGGCTCGACGCTCGACGTGTCTATATTTCTGCTTTCTTCATTGATAGTTCTCCGGCCTAACCAATCCATCCCAGCTTTTTGGTGGGGTCTCTTTAAGTGCTGCCAACGCGTGGTGGCGCGTCTTCACGGCCCCCTCTTCCAACGTGAACATCCACCGAAACCGCCTGGCACTTCTGCTCAGCCAGCGCATCGAGCGCATTTTGAAACAATGTCCGCCAGGTCGCGCAGGCGCCGTCGTCTCGAATCTGACGATTCTGACTCCGGCGATGAGCATGTCCACACGCCAGAGCCCCCCAAGCGCATGCGACGATCGACCCTGCTGCCAACAGGCTACAATGAAGTCAATGGTGGCCCAAGTCAAACAAATGGAGTCAGCACGGATGAATATCAGCCTGGCTCTATAATACGCGTTGCTGTGCAGAATTTCGTTACCTACGAAAAAGCAGAGTTCTTTCCTGGCCCATATTTAAACATGGTCATCGGCCCCAACGGTACTGGCAAAAGCTCACTCGTTTGTGCTATCTGCCTGGGATTAGGCTACAGTCCAAAGCATTTGGGTCGCGCTGGTTCGATCAAAGAATTCGTTAAACATGGAAGGGAAAAAGCGACAATCGAAATCGAGCTGCAGAAGAGGCCAGGAGATCGCCACAACTATGTCGTCAGAGTCCAAATTCGTCGAGATCAAAATACGCAAAAATGGTGGCTGAATGGCAAAGAAACCACACACAAGAATATACAGGATCTTATGAAGTCACTGAAAATTCAAGTCGACAATCTCTGCCAGTTTCTTCCCCAAGATCGGGTCGTCGAATTCGCCGCCTCAACCCCAGTGGAACTGCTTCACGAGACGATTCGCGCCGCTGCCCCGGAAGAAATGCTGCTTTGGCAGAGCAAGCTACGAGAATTATTTAAAGAAAAGAAAGATCTTACAGAGAATAGCCAAAACGATGCGGATACACTACAGAACCTCGAGGCTCGCCAACAGGGACTACAGGCCGACGTTGACCGACTTAAAGAGCGCGACGAGATACAAAAACGACTGGACGACCTGAAAGTAGTCAAAGTTTTGGCCAGATACTCAGAGGCTCGAAACAAGTACATGGAGGCTAGAGAGCATAAAAAAGCGGCCGAGGCCTCGCTGAGGCGACTCGAAACCGAGAGTGGCCCTTCGCTGGAGGCTGTAAATCGAAAGGAGGCATATCTGGACAAAATCAACGCCGCGTTGGGATCCAAGTCGAGAGCTCTCGACCAGTCTCACGACCTCTCGGATGCTCTCGAGCAGAAAATCAAGGACGAACAGGGTGCATACGACGCATTTGATAACAAGATGGCTGCTGAGCGCAAACTATTTGACGCAAGAAAGAAGGAGGTCTCTTCTTCGCGAGCTAAGCTCACATCGCTACAAGCGGACCTCAAGAACCGCCCAGGTGAATTCAACGCAAGCGACTGGAACCAGAAGATCCGCGCTGAAGAACATAATCTGCGTGAGCTCGAGTCCTCGGACCGTCAGCTTGTTTTGGAGCTTGGCAATTTGAAAGATCAAGGCAGAAATCCAAAACGCCGCATGGAATCCTTAAAGGTTTCTCTGGAGTCACTAGACACGCAACAGGGCCAGCAACTGAACATGATGAAGAAGAATTTTCCTGAAGTGGCACGAGGGTGGGAATGGATACAGGAGAATATGAACCAGTTCGAAAAGGAGGTCTTTGGTCCCCCCATGATTACCTGCTCTGTCAAGGATGAGCGCTATTCTTTCCAGGTCCAGTCTTTACTTCAAGTGGACGACTTCACCTGCTTCACGGCTCAGACACGTAATGACTACAAGAAGCTTACAGATCAACTCTACCGTGTCATGAGTCTCTCTGTCGTTATCCGATCCAGCGTCCACTCTCTCGAAAACTTTCAGCCTCCAATGTCGCAGAAAGATGTCATCAAGCTTGGTCTTGAGGGGTTCGCTATAGACTGGCTGGAGGGTCCTGAACCTGTACTCGCAATGCTGTGCTCGGAAAAGAGACTTCATCAGTCCGGCATTACTTTGCACGAACACGACAATGACCAGTACACAAAACTGGCCAACAGCGGCAGCATCTCGCAATGGGCTGCGGGACGGCACTTGTTCACTCTTCGTCGTCGAAAGGAATATGGTGGCAAGGCGATGACTGCTATTAGCAAGTTTATCAACCCCGGTCGATTTTGGACTTCGCAAACTGTCGATGTACAAGAAAAGGCCGAGCTGACTCGCCAATTGGCGGAAGTCAGTGAAGAATTTCAACAGCTGAAAGAACAAAACACTGAAATTCTGCAGAAGCGCAAGGCCATTGCGGAACAGCAACAGGACATCAATGTCAAGATTGAGGACCTCCGGGCTGAGAAGAACGCCCTTCAAAAAGAGCACCAAAAGTGGCAATCACTACCTGAGAAGATTGAGGCCGAGGAGCGCCGAAGAGAAGAGAATATGCAAATGATGGAGGCCATCCGAAATCGTATGTACGCGGCGCAATACGACCTGGACAAGATTGTCATGGACAAGTTCAAGGCGGCTATGCGCCACGCAGCATCATTGGAAGACATGAAGAAGGCGCATCAGGAATACATTGAAGCAAAAATTCGTTACATCGAGGCCAAATCAGATGTCAATGGTCTCAAAGCGCGCAATGCTAAGATTGTGGCGCGACTTGAGGCCGACAGGACTAAACTGGAAGAGGCTACACGAATTGCCGAGCAAGCACGCGCTATAGGTAGAGAATTGTCGGACAAGGTCAAGGATTTGCTCGTTGAACACGAGGATCGCCGTCTCCAACTACAGGAAATGGCTGAAGGCAAGACGGAGCATGAGATTGAGATGGAGATTGACGCGGAAAAGGCGCAGCTCGAGCTCATCCACGCGGCCAACCCCAACATTCTCCGCGAGTTTGAGAAGCGCGCGCAGGAAATTTTCCGACTGCAGCGCAAGATGGACGGCGTCAACACCAAGGTGGCTGAACTGACGGCCGCCCAAGATTCGCTCATGAAGAAGTTTGAGCCGAAGCTGGATGAGCTGATTGCGCAGATTAACAGTGCATTCGCGTACAATTTTGAGCAAATCAGCTGCTCGGGCGAGGTGCGCATCCACAAGGATGCGGACTTTGAGCAGTGGGCTCTCAACATCATGGTTCGCTTCCGGTATGTACTAAACCCCCCCC
>JARDXD010001927.1:0-25961 GCA_029218145.1 Aphanocladium album
GGCCGTGGTGGATTTCTTGCAGTTCTATCCAGCCTCCTGGCTTGAGATGCCTGTACTCGTTTGGTTAGTAAAACAGTACAATCCGCTTCGTGGCGAAATACGTACTCTAGTGTTCTTCCACTCTGCTGGGTGGATGCATAACAGCGGACTCCTCTGTGATACCACCCCGCCGCCTCCCCTGGTCGATGTGCTGGCAGACGGATTTTTATTAGGAAGCACCTCAGCCTGGTCAGTTCCTTATTAGCGAAGAAAGCGCCGGCCACCCGACACGTCCTTGCCGTCCATCAGGCTGCATAGCGCGTTCGAGAGACAGTCTACTCATACAGACCGTGCCGTGCCGCCATGAGAGGTGCCCATTACCAAGTGAAACCAATCTCAAGTGCAAGCTATCAGAAACAAAACAAAACAAAACGGCTAAATTACGTTCAAAGTTTTCGCCAAAAAAAAGTGGTATTGCCTATATTCTCTCATACGCAGTTGTGCAAATCAATTATCAGCATCATAAACGCTCCAAAACATATGTCCAAGCTCCAGCAAACTCCTATTTTCAATGCCCTGGAAAAGAAATACAGCCTGGTTCTCGTAGTCCGCAAATGTCGTTCAACACTCCGCCTCGCTCTAACGCATTCGAGTTGCTCGCTAGCACCCTCTTTTGTTGCCTCAGGTAGCCCTAGACTGTTATTCCATGTTCTCTGGTTTTTGCGCGTAGATGATATGTAGCGGCATATACATGAGCGCATTGTTGTCGTGGTAAGCTCTCCGAACACCAGTGAGGAACACTTCGACCTCTTCGCGATTCCAGTTGAGTCCGCGTACCATTGGTCCGAGTGCGATGGCTTGGAGGCCGTCCAGGAGAATTGTGCGCCAGTACAGTCCGACGGTCTTGAGAACTTTGTTCTTGGGCCATGTCCCAATTGGCACGTGGAAGACACGCTCGGTGACATTCACATAGCCAGCCTCCTGCAGCATCTTGGTCAGCTGCCCACCGGAGGAAATATTCAGGTCTACACCCAATTTTCCCAATCCTTCGGTGACGTGGGACCAGAACTGGGCGACCTCGTGATCTTCCGGTAAGTCCACGTCCGGGTTGGCGCTTCGCGGGCAGTGGTGGATTTCTTGCAGTTCTATCCAGCCTCCTGGCTTGAGATGCCTGTACTCGTTTGGTTAGTAAAACAGTACAATCCGCTTCGTGGCGAAATACGTACTCTAGTGCTCGACGGAACAGTCGCATCCAGTCTTTCAGCGCCATGACAGTATGTCTCGAATGGATGTAGTCAAAGTGGTTGCGAGGATACAACCAAGGGGATTCGGCATCATCTACAATAAATCGAACGTTAGGCGGTAGCCAGTCAGGTTGGATGGGCGAAAGGTCTATGCCAAGAACGCTCGCACTGGGAAATTGGTCGCCCACTGTCAGAGGTGGTGAAGGTTAGCGCTTAGATGCAATTTCTGTTGCGAAGAAAAGTAGCTCACTTTCGATAACCCATATGCCTGTACCAGTACCAATATCCAATATCTGCTGTGGGTTGTCGCCGATCGGTGCAAAGAACAGCTTCTGGCCGCATAGAAGTTTAACCATGGCATGCTTCATGTCTTCTCTTTCTTGTTCCACATCGTCATTGGGGAAGTTATAGGCACCCTCGCGGAAGCGGTGATAGCGGCGACCATTTTCATACATGTAATCTCTGACAGAGGATTCTGCGGAAGTACTGCCGGAGCTGAAGCCTTCGCTCTCGTACCCTCCATCAGTGGTGTCGTCTCTGAAACCGCGCGATGCATCCTCGGCCACAATGGACTCTTCTGCCTGGGTGAAAGCCTCCCATGACATTTCCTCTTGCTCTGTTGCGGAGAGCGACGGGAACATGTCAACACCATTCGGGTGCGTCAGAGGCGAGACCAAAAGCGACTCTGGTCTGCCACTTGTAGGTGGCTGGTTGGAATCCGCGGAAACCTCGGCTGCGGTAGCCTCTTGCGGCATGTCTGTTTTCGACTCAGTCGATTCTGCAGCATTCTCCGTTCCCATTTCTGCGTATTTGTGTACATGGGAAGGTTCTTCGCGAGCCGGCTGACTGTCTTGGTGAAGTGCGGCAGTTGTAGGATGACTGTTGGGGTCGGCCATCTTGCTGCTTTCCACATCCTCGGCGGTTCCTGGATTTTGCTCTGCTGTGGCTTCGGCCATGCTTTGCGATGCATGGCCTGTGGCTCCGTCTGTAATCAACGACTTGTGTTGATCATGGACAATGGCGTCTGGGGCGGTATCTTCCTGGTGTTGTGCATTTTTGCTATCCGCGGGAGCATTCGTCGATTTTTGCGCCGTTGTGCTAGCTGGTGACGTCTCTTTTCGGTGTTCCATTCTCGTCGATGATAGCCTGGCGTCAGCTCTCTCCGGTCGTTGATGCGGTCGGGACTCCGCGCTTGGCAAGCAGTAGTTGATGCTTATAGCGTCGTGGTCAGAGATCTGAGAAATAAAGGCTAATCACGTGCGTGCAAGTGGCGCATTGCCTTGTTGATCGTGCTTGCTCTCGAGGTAATGAGTGTCAAGATATCTTCGTCTCCTTGGACACTGGATACGGGAGACAGTGCAGGTGACAAGCGCTAGCGATGGGTTGCTTTTATCGTTAGTGTCGATGGCTTCCGGAAGGATTCACGTCTTTCGTGTGCTGGACGTTATGCGCTGGGCGTGACGTGGGCTCTTTCGAGCCAGTGGCGGCAAAGTCGTTGTTGAGAATAAATGCAAAGGGCTGGCTCTTGAGGAGTACCAAGGTAACTGTGGTCGGACTGGTAAAAAGAGCTGCTCCATCTCCGAGTGCCCACGGATGGTGGGTCTTCCGCCTGGTGCTCCGCCAAGGTACGGATACACTTGGGTACTCCGCTCTCTGCGTCACTGAGCTACAGCTTTCGACACGATGGTATTTGGGCTGCTCTAACTAGTTGTCTGGCTTGGGTATGTCAGTGGACGCCTGGGGTTTTGTTCGGTAGACTTCGTTTTCTATCTACCAGGTGCTCTCTGCAAGATACATGGGCAAATCAGTTGCCTCGCGCGCCATGCAACGCCAACTCCGTCATTGTTTCTCAGCAGAGAACCATCGCCCGCTGCGCTATAATGGCAAGATAATGCACACCTCCGGCCTACGCGAAATTCAGATGCATCTTTGGTGGCTCAATACTTGGTGCTATGACAAATAGCTGTGCTGCTCGCAAATTGTGACAGGTCTTAACATCGTAGCGGAGGGCCGAATAATGTCGGGTGGCCTTTGATGTCAGGCTGCTAGCAGGTCAACGCACGCCGCGCAAACTCTACATACGCAAAGTATTTGCCACCCAGAAGATGTCGATAGACAAAAAATAGGCCACAGCCGGAGATGATGGCCAAACTCACGGCAAAGGCGGTATGCCGTGCCAGATATCATTGTCATGGCCTACGATACCGGGTAGGTAGCTTGTGGTAGCTAAGGTAGGGTTAGCACCAGCCCAGTCGCCCGAAGACTTGATAGCAGTGGGCGGCGACCCCACTGACCCGAGAGGCAATATAAAGGCTGCTCAGCGGCGCAATACATGTGCACTCTCGCTTCACTACAATGAGGGTAGCACAACCTTGGTAGCCCAACATGCACCCAGCAAGCAAAAAGCCACTATGTGTCGGCTCTACAGGGTTTGAGCCTTCCACCGTGGCCACGGACGGTGCCCTGCAACAGCAAGTTGAAGAGCTATTGAAAAGAGATGACCTCCTCGGCGCCAGTCGCATTCTGTTCAAGCTCCCGATTAATGACGACTATATATACCATGCCACTGCAAGCGTAAGCCTCGAGGAAGTGCAACATATCGTGCAGCTCGGTGGTGTCAATGGGCTGCATAACTGGTATAAAACATCAGATGGCGCGCCAGTAAGTCACCTCAACGGCAAACCTGCCAGAAGGCGTGGCGTATGCCACCTACTGACTGTTTCACCTACAAAGAGAGAACCGCCGCCAAAACAAGACATAGATGCGTATACATCCATATTCAGCCCCAAGACTACGACGCCGTCGGCCCTGAAGAACTTCAAGACCAATGCCAGAAAAGACTCCATCAGATTAGAGTCCGCCACCTGCCTCAGCGATAGAAGGTACATACACCCGGGCCTGGAATCGACACTCACGATACCCAAAGTAAAATCCACCGCAATCTACAACCCCTATTTTCAATTCTGGGAATGGTCTTGTCGTTCACTGGAATGGTGCGGGCCGTGCGGCTCGTCAGAAAAATCAACCACAAGTCATCATGTGCTGCCAATTTTCATGCATCATTTTGGTTGCGCGACACCCTCACATGAAAGTCTACAAATGCTAAAAATTCTAGCCGATGGGCGTGAGTTTGCGGACATGGGTTCCGGAAACGGCTACTGGAGCTATATGTTGAGAACATACGGCCTTACGTCACACCCAGTAGACAACATGCAAAGTGTATGGCGTGTCTCGTGGGTCGATGATACAGTCATATCAGACGGTGTCAAATGGCTCAAACGACATGACAACGGCAAACAAATGGTTCTGCTGCTTGTCTATCCCGTTGTCGGAGGAGGTCTCGGCGGCGGTAAGGAAGGTGCCTTTACAAGAGACTTGGTCAATGCATACGGCGGCGACACTATCGCCGTAGTTGGTACACAGAACAGAAACGGCTATACAGGTTTTAAGAACATGACCATGGCTGAATACATGGAGCGAGAACAGCCACAGTGGACAAAGGTTGTGCAAATATCACTCCCGAGCTTTGGCGGCAAGGACGAAGCATTGTTCGTTTTCCAGAGAGACGAGCGCGCGGCAAAGCTAAGGGCAAAATCCAGCCAGTAATAGCTAGCACGAAAAGAAACCCACATACTCTCATGTACTTGGTATCTCTTACATGTTTTCGCGCCATTGTTGTTTCAGAGGGTAACAGCTACGGTAGTAAGATACCACCAGGTTGGATACGTAAGAGAACCGGACTTTTGGGAAGCGGAATCGCAATATTTTTAATAAGCGTCTAAGCTTAAGCATATCGTTAGGTCATCAAAGTATATAGATAGTTTCAACTTATCTTCACGCACAGGGATTTCTCCAAGCGTCGTCCCCACAGGAGCTGCATGAGTGGAAGCGCTCCAGGGCAACGCACAATACGGCTCTTTTAGTGGCGGTTGGGCAAAGCGTTTGACATGGAGGGGGCGCATTTACCAGCCATCCACTTTCCAGCGCAGCTATTACCTACCCAACCGCGCCATCTTCCAGCTCCAAGAACACAGTACAAAAAAAAAAAGCCCAACCAAGAAGTGAGCCGAATCCAGGCCGACCCGAAGGCCAGCTCCTCACAGAGTCGGGAGCAGTTCACAATACAGCATTCAGGTGCTCACCAGCTTTCTGTCCCGCATCCGCCACCCCGCACAACAATGTCTCTTACAGTGCAAGGTGAACGGCGCCGCGACCGGTCGCGATCCAGGTCGCGTGACCGACGACCCAAAGACGAGCCTGATCGAGAGGCGAGGTCTTATTCAGACATGCGGGAATCGAGTTATGGCTACCCTGACGATGGGTATGTCGATCGGCACGACGACAAATATACCAAGTCCGATAATGGCCGCCGTCTTGCCTATCCCACAGAGAGCAGTTTTGAAGTTGCCATGCCCGGATCTCAATCGTCTTACCAAATCGACGAAAAGCGCTCTTCTTACAGAGACAAGTACTCTCGACCCGAATCCCCGCAGTCGAACCACGTACCGGGATCTTTTCCTGATGATGACGAGCCTCGTCGAAGCGACAAGGATGATCGCTACAAGAGTCGCAAAGAAAACCGAGAATCCAAATACAGCAACAAATATGAAGACTATGGCTACGATGATAAACGAGACAGTCGTCGGACTGAGCCTAGGCGCAATAAGGAAGACAAGATCGACGCCAACGATGATCCGCTAAAGTACCTTCCGCAAAAGTACAGCCAGAATTACGACGATAAAGCAGATGGCAGGATGAAAGTCAGGCGCCATCGATCCGATTCTGAAGATGAAGCCTTGACCTACGGCGGCCCGCCTCCATTCGAAACCCAGACGAGCTCTCCCCCAACGTACGGAAGCTATATCCCCAGCTCCAGCGCTACCGAAAAGCGGAGCTCAAAATACAAGGAGGACTACTATGATGACAAGAGACGTCCCTATAGCCCGGATAGAGACGAACGTTCGTCCAGAAAATCGAGGGGAGATTCTTACCGAGAGTACCTTGACGACCCTAGAGTCTCTAAGTCCAGCGCTCTTACCGTGGAGCCATCGCGACGTACGAGGGAGCGCTCTCGGGATGGCAGACGAGATGCCTCACCAGGACCAGCGCTGCTGACAGCTGAACCTGACAAGCATAGCCGAGATAAACCTCGTGAGAGATCCAGAGACAGGCGGTCAGCCAAGCGTGATTCATCGCCTCTGCCGCCCACCGCTCGGATGTCATCTCTGACAGTTGATACGAACCGCCCCGTGAGCATGTCGTTGGCGGCCGCGCCGGGTTCACCTCTTCTAGAATCCTACCATGGTACTTACCAAGATTGTTCACCCATGCCGTCGCCGCTACTTCTTGCGTCTCAGGCAGCCAATGAGCCACCAAAGATTATTGATGCGCTTTCTCCGTTGAATTCAGATGTCGAAGGTGATGGCAAGAAGCGGAACCGCAGAGCTCGATTTCATGATCCAGAAGATATTGCCTCACGCCTTGCACGTGCTTTGAAAGGCGATAGACCACCTGATACGGAGCCTCTCATTGAGATTCTCCCAAGCCTCTCGCACGACCAGGTCATGGAGCTGCGGGCAGAGTATAAACGAATTGTCAAGACGGGCTCGGAACGTAAAGGCGTCAACATTGCCAAGCACATTCGGGCACGGCTCAAAGACGAAGATCCGATGCTGATGAAGGCGTGCTATTCTGTTGCTCTCGGCATGTGGGAAAGCGAGGCTTATTGGGCTAATTTCTGGTACCAAGGAGACAAGACACGCCGCGAGCTTCTCATTGAAACCCTAATGGGACGCACGAATGACGAGATCCGCCATATCAAGGATGCTTTCACGGATAAGAAGTACGATAACAGCCTTACGAAATGTATGAAAACTGAGCTGAAAGAGGACAAATTCAAAAAAGCGGTTTTGGTAGTCTTGGAGGAGAGACGCATGGAGGACTTTGATCATTATGGTCGCACACTTCCTCTGGACTACGACCTTGTCGACCACGATGTTGACGACCTGAGAAAAGCAGTCAAGGCCGAGAAAGGTGGCGAAAGTCTTATGATTGGCATCGTTCTTCAGAGGAGCGATGCTCATCTCCGAGCAGTTCTGAAGGAATACGAGCGCCACTACCGGGGCAATTTTGCTCGCGAAGCTCTCAAGAAGAGTGGAAACCTTGTGGTGAGTCTTGAAGCATGAATTATTCATATCAATCCTCAACGGCATACTAATCTCCCTAGGGTGAACTTCTCGCTCATATTTTGAATGGAGTCATCAACCGCCCCGTCCGCGATGCATTGCTGCTGCATCACGCCCTTACTGCTTCGCGCAAGGATAATTTGCGCCGCGAGCTGCTCGTTTCTCGCCTGGTCCGATATCACTGGGACCCCATGCACATGCAGGCTGTCAAGAAGGCTTACGCCGAGAGGTACGGCCGTGAGCTTCAGGATGCCGTGCGCGACGCAACGAGCGGAGAATGGGGCATCTTTTGCTTAGAGTTGTGCATTGCACGCATGCCCAACCATGTTCGCCGTATCGAAAGAGTTGGCGGTGGGCGATAGACACGTCTTGACGCGTGCATGCATTTCTGATTTTCATCTTCTGTATCTCATGATCATGTCGATAAAGCAAAGTAGATACTGGATTGTTTCTTCTTTTACGAATATAAATCTACAGCTGTTTGTTTACTTACCTTCTTTTGCCTCCTTTCCCCTGGTTTTTGCCTCCACCAGAGCTGCGACCTCCCTTGCCGGAGCCGGAGTTTGCGCCCACGACGACGAGACGTACTCTACCAGCAGGGACTGTGTTGACAATTTCTTCCGGCTTCAAGAACTTTATGAGTTCTACCTCCCTCGGCCACATCTTTTCTGTGTCGGTGCTCTTCTCATCCACAGCGCCCTTCCTGCCTGCGTCGGCTCTCCAGCGTTCCAGCAGTTCCTTTACCACTTTGCCCTTCTTGACAGCGCCAGGCTGCAGCTTAAATTTGTATTTAGATCGGCCAAGCGCAGCCCAAGGAGCGCACACAGTCACTGCCTCTAGAATCTCATCCCCAGGACGCGGGGTACCAACTAACTGATCAATTGGTGCTCGATGCTCCTCTTCGTCATCTCCGTCAACATCGGCGCCTTCGAGGATGGCACGTCGCTTCTCTTCATGCTGAGCCACCTCTTTTTGTTTCTTTTCATGTTGAGCACGACGTCTTGCTTTTGCCAGTTCCATCTCTTGCTCACGCTGTAGTTTCGCCTGCGCTTCAGCCTCGGCCTTCTGCTTGCCAGCAGCAGAGCCAATCAAAACCTCAGCGGCAGCACGATCTTCCTCATCCTGATCCCTGTATTTGGCCGCAATCTTCTTTGATTTTCGCCTTTGGCCTCTCTTTGGTTTACTAGATTCAGAGTGTGTATTGCCTTTGGATGTAGAGTTGCTAACAGTGTTTGCTTCCGCGGAAGTCTCCATTGTGTCAGCAATTGAGTGAGTGGCACCCGGGTCCTCAGTGCCTTCGTCGCTCTCCTCATTCACATCGAGTGATGCTATATTAGACTCTATCTGGTCTTTGCTTGCATCGGCATTGGGAAGTTGCGGCGTATCTGAAACCATATCCTCGCCTTGCAGAGGATTGGCTCTAGCAGGTTGCTCGTCGTCATCTTCGTGGCCACTTTCATCTCCGCCATCATCAGATTCACCGCCACCGTTCGTAGAGATGGGTTCTTCCTGAGCGTCATCGTCTGCAATTGCTCCTTCAGCGCGAGAGACGCTGGAAACTGATTGCTTTTCGATCGTGTGGCCGGTTCCGGTCTTATCCTGGAAGCGATGTTTGCTGTGATGAGCCTTGCTCTCCTCGCTAATCTTGAACACGACACTGAGACCAAGTACCAATTGTCCGGGTGGCAGAAAATTCTTCTCTCCGCTGATGTTGAAGGTCCCAGGTTGGAGTATGTCGCCCGTAGGAGCGGACTTCGATACCTGATTGGCATTGACCCACCAAGCACCAATGCCAGCCTTTGAATCCCACGCTTCAGAAGAGCAGATACTCAGCTGCCCAGCTTGAGCCAGTGTAGCTGGTGGAATTGGTGCATCCGCCGTGTTTGCATTATTCTTCACGACAACAACTGCGGCGTTGTTTGCGTCAGCATGGCAATAGACGTCACCGCCACGCAAGTGCCGTCGATACAAAATCTCGGCTTGTGATTTGTCTTTGGCGCCTACGACAAGGTAGCCGTCAGAAGAGATAAACCAATAAAATTTCTCAAACCACATGAGATTTCGAATAGGCTGCAGTAATGCCTTCTCTTGCTTCAAGACTTTCTTCAAGTCATGTTTGATCTTCTGCTCAGTGCTCTTAATGGCCTTGTCTGCCTGGAGCTGGGTTTTCTCTTCCTTTACAACTGCTGTTTTCCTTTGGTCGTAATATTCTCGCGCATTACTCCATGGGCTAAGCGTTAGGACCACTTCAACAACGATGGTGTTGCTTGAGGCTTTCTGTCCGCTTTTAGCAGCGCTCACCTTGTCGTCAGACTCCGCGTCACTGTCGTCCGTCTCAAAAGGGTCTTCATCTTCGCTTTCAGCCTCATCTTCCTCGCTCAAGCGGATGGAAATGACGTTCCCAGCCAGGTTCAAGGGAAGGCATATCAAGTTCGCAACCGGGTTGTTCTTCCTTTGCTCTCGCTCAACGAGCTTCCCGATGTCCACCCAGTCCATGCCTTGATCGAGGAGACCATTGATCGAGTCCATAGCCTCCTGAACGCGCTCAACATTCGCTTCAATGGCAGCCGCTTTTCGAAAATTCTCCGACTGTGCATTTTGAAGTCCTTTTATTCTGTTCTCTTGGTCTTGCTTCGCCGCATCTAATTTTCTTTGGGCGGCTGCTTCCCTTTCAACAAGACGGCTTTCCAATTTCTGGCCCTCCAGAGACGAGAAAAATTCGTCCACAGTCTGATTGTAGCCTTCAAATCGAAGAACTTCGATGCTATCGTTCTTTTCGAACTTTGTTGGAACAAATGGGTGAAAGTCGTCGTAAAGAAGGCCTAATTTTGCCTTGCTAGCGTTCTCCTGCCGAGTTGGTTCCTGAGTGGACTTCTTTGCGAAGATAAAGCCGGGACAAGTGGCGGAGGTCGTTATGGATTCCAATAATTCTCTTGCTTTGCGCAGGTTTTCAGTCAAATTGCTGAGAAGCGAGGCATCTGCCAAGATGGTCTCCAGCTTGAGAGAAGTGTCAAAGTTGTTTGCCTGTAGTATGTGGTCTACCAGAACTGGAGGTAGTTCTGTAATTGACACAGCCAAACATTTCCGCAGCACGTCTCCTTGTTTTGGATTCATTTTGGAATTATTTGCTTTCGTCGCAGATGCTTTTTCAACCGCAGCTGTTAGCGCAGCGTGAACTCTGTCCTGCGACAGCTCAGGAATGCCAAGGAAATTCTGCCGGCTCTCGAGGGAATACAGCAGCCCTACTTTCTGAGGCTCTTGGCCTTCTCCTTCGGCTACATTCCTCGACAGGGCGAGAATCTTGAGCTCGGCATCGGTAAGAATTACATTGCCGCTCTGCGAGGAATGAGTCAACAGCCGATTTACTTTGAGCTACAATGGGAGTATTCTTACAGCAAAGAATTCGAGGAACAATCGGTATTGCCCGTCACTGAACTGAAATTCGAGGATACGATCTGTTCCAATCTGAGAAACGGAGGTAAGACGCCGAGTCTTGAGAACCTTGCGTAGTCGTGAAACGAAGGCAGACGGAAGTCCTGCCGTAGCGCGGGCAAATTCGGTTGTGTGGCAACGGAAGCCGATATCGATGAGCAGCTGCTTCTTGGTTCCCGGTTTCGCGAATTTGAGTAGTAGTATCTTGGTCGAGAGATCGTATATATTTGCGACTCGAAGCGAGGTCAGGCTCTGGTTGAGCTCGTGAGCAATAACCTGTGGTTGGTAGAACGATGTGTTAGCAATATTGAATAGTTTGCTTGACGGTAGTTTTGGAAATCACACCTTTACATCAAGTGAAGAGAAACGCTGCTTCATTTTGAATACCCTGTTTGCTTGAGCACTAGCAGCGAATTACCAGGCAAGCTTCTTCCGTGAGTTTGATACAGCTCGTGCCCATTCCGCTACGACGAACCTCAACGTGGGGCAATTACGGCATGGCGGGGCAGCAATGGCGGCGCGCAATGGAAATTTCGAGTATGATGTCACGTGTGTTGAGCCAGTGCTTTCGAGAACAGCTTCGAAGCATGCCCGATTTGGGTTGGAGCTGTGAAGCATTGTTTGAGAGCGTAAAAAGGATGAAATGGATTTTACATTCCTACAGACCTCTCTTCGGCGATAGAACTGATAACATCTCTATGCCAGATTGGATGGCGATCAACTCTGGCGAGCCCAAGCTGTCGGCTGTCGACTCTATGTATTGCTATTTTTAAAAAGAAAGAGAGAAAAAAAAAACCCTGTGCGTAGCCGGAATGAAGCAGGAACAGCCGATAACCGTGCTTCATAGCTGCCGTTGTTTTGCTTGACGGCAGTCAGGCAGCGTACAGCATCTCGCACAGTATGGGCGATAGTATCACTACCACTTACGTGTACTTCACCAGTAATAATAGAGAGCGGGCCAGTCAAATTTTGGTTCAGGGTCACCACTAGGCCATATCGGAAATGGCCAGGCACGACGGAGTAACATCTGCGAAACATGATCATGGGTACAAGCCGAGGCACATATGACAGCTACGTATACTGGAGCCCATGGCAATAAAACTCTAGCGCCACGCGGCGAGCATAATAGGAGACCATTTTCGCCGTGCATGGATGCAATGTACACAAACAATGGCAGATCGCATGAGCAAGCTTGTGACAGAGATGGATGAGAAGCTGCCAAGGTTAGCTTTGGGCTGACCCCTGCGGTTGCTATGGCAATCACATCCAGGCTGGGTGCTGTTGCGCGATCAGACGCGTCCAGCGCGAGAGACAACAACAGCAGCAGCAACAACAACAGCACTGTTTTAATGTTCTTGCGTGGCTGCAGGGAAATAAGTGAAGACTTATTCGGGAAAACTTTTGCCTGGAAATGCAGTGACACAAAGCGATTGCGATCTAACCTTTGCCAGAATTACCCGTTGGGCACTGGAATTTTGGGCTTCAGACGACAGGCAAATTGGCTGCCCAAGATGCTGCTGTTTTTGGTGCGCGAGACATGGGAACCAAGTCAGCCCACATGGGCTGTACGGGGACGGGGGGCACGGCAGCCCGGGACAAGCAATAATATTTGAGAAGGTTCCGAAACAGTGGAGTCTGACCACTGGTTCCAAGACACTCCTGCTTAAATCCCTTTGAACAAAGCTTTTTCCTTGTACGCTGCCAGAAGGCGTGGGCGGCCCAATTGTGGGCAGCGGCCAGCTCATCAAGCATTGTAGGATGCAAGCCAAATGGCCTAATAACAGCAAATGGAAATCACGTCCTCTTGGGTCTATGGCGCCATTGATGGTATTCCTCCCCGCTTTTCTCTTGGCCTGACACCCTAATATCGGGTCGTATTGCAGAGCTTCCCCCTTTTGTTTACTGCGTCGTCTGCGCACCGCCTCCACGCAGATGTATGTACTACGTAAGGGAAGTGCCGGGTTGCTCGAGCCGGGGCTTTCGGCCGTGCATCTGTAGCCTCAAGTTGAGGCGCACCAGTGGGGGACGTATCATCAGGCTATTCCGGTTTGGCAGAAAGTAAACAAACCCCCCAGTCTGTGTAAACACAAAGCTTCGATTCAAGGATACAGCCCCAAGCAACGACAGGCCCACGTAATAACATGTACAGCCCAAATCCCCGTCTCCCCCGGTCCTCAAAAGCCATCGCTCTGCTGCATCCGTCAGGCCGCCATCTCTCTTCTCCATTTACTTCCAGACACACATCACCACCGCTCTCGAAAGAAAAGACTTCACCGAGGACCTTTACCTCTCTTTTCTTTCCCCCTTCTCTTCGACTTTTGTTCCAAAGACAAAAGCCAGAGGACTTCTTGTCATCCTTTCGTGCTCGCTACGGAAGGTTGTATGAGAAGATTCTCTCGCTAGGCAAAAGTCGTCAATCTGGACTTTGAAGCCCGCGTCCCCGTGCCCTTCAGCATCTTTCCCTCGACCTACAGGGACAGCGAGTCGCAGACGACCACCCACACTCACGAGGAGGTTGATATCAACCTTCCCAGCAAGCAGCCAGCCGGACGGGAAGGCCAGTACTCTTCTCACAAGTACAACGAGGAAGAAGTCCGTTTTACCCGTGAAGAAGATCTTCGCCGCCGTCCCGGTTTCCAGTCGGAGCAGTACGTCAGGGAAGATCGCAGGTAAGCTCCCAGCTGTTCTTTTTCTCGTCCTTCCCCCTGGCCCGGCTCCTGCAGCATCCGCTTCCCGTTTCCCACAATTGCCCCCCATATATGCAAGCCTTGCCTAAGCGCCTAGGCCAGAGCTGCGGTGAAGCTACGCCACGCACCCTGGTCCAGGGGCTTCAGTTGCCCCAGAAACTGCACCGCCAAAGAAAATCCCAAGCAAGGTCCTAACATTATCTTCCTAGACCTGCACACAACGAGTACATAGACACTCACATCGAGGTCGATACTCACCGTCAGTCCTACGGCAGCCCCATTGACAACATCGAGCGTGAATATCGCGAGCATTACCGCCCTCGATACAACACTACTGTAGACGCTCCTCAGACCTTCCAGTCCGAGAACATCCGTGTAGACGAATACACCGTTGAAGGAAACGCTCGTCCTTCCGTTCACAAGGAAGACATCAAGATCACCGAAGAGACCTTTGAGCCCTACCGTTACGGTCGCGCCGATCAAAAGTCCAAGATGGGTTACTACGACGAGGACGGTATGTAATATTCCTAAACCTATCCCATGCTGCTTGTGACTGACTTTATCTCACAGGTCACTACCACTCCTTCCGCCACGGCATGCACAAGCTTGCTGACCGCATTGTCCACCCTCATGGACACCGCGAGGAGCACATTGATGTTGAGATCCGTGAGGGTCCTGCTCCCGCTCCCCGTGGTCGCACCAGTGAGCCCAGCCAGTATCTGCCCAACACTGTCACCATCCCTTGCCACCACATCCGCATCGGTGACTTCTTGATGCTCCAAGGACGTCCTTGCCAGGTCATCCGCATCTCCACTTCCAATGCCACTGGCCAGTACCGCTATCTCGGTGTTGATCTCTTCACTCGCCAGCTGCATGAAGAGTCTTCCTTTGTCTCTAACCCCGCCCCCAGCGTGGTTGTTCAGACCATGCTTGGCCCCGTCTTCAAGCAGTACCGTGTTCTGGACCTCCAGGGTGGTAACGTTGTTGCCATGACTGAGAGCGGTGATGTTAAGCAGAGCTTGTCTGTCATTGACCAGTCCAACCTGTGGTCTCGCCTCAGCAACGCCTTCGAGTCTGGCCGCGGAAGCGTCCGTGTTCTCGTTCTCAACGACAACGGTCGCGAGCTTGCTGTTGACATGAAGGTCATCCACGGCTCTCGCCTGTAAGGAGCGTCATGCGCTCGTGTATGAATCAGATATATTATTTGGACATGTAGCTAGTTTATATTGGCTTCTATAGCTGCGAACAATATGATCAAAGACGTTTTTGTCTCTGTTTTTGACTTTTTCTTTCTCTTCTTCATAGTCGCACGCACGTAATTTATCCATCCATCTCGTTCGTGAGGCGAAGTTCAAGCGCCGCGCAGCAGCGGTCCGTGGCTGGTGGCGATCAATGACTACTAAAAGTATTTAGTTGGGATGCCCCAGCTAGTCCAATTGTTCGCCAACTTTGCTCTAGCTTGTAAGGTGTTTTCTCTTTCAAAACATGATAGCTAAGGAACGCAGCCCTGGCGAAGTAAGCAAATGCCAGCATAGCTTCATAAGTACATGTTGCAGCCATCAAGGTTCTCTCAACATGGCTCGAGGACGCAGAGCGCGCAGTCCAGAGTAGAAAATAGGATACCGCCCGTACTGTTATTTCTCTTACGGCTGCTATCTAATGTTTCGCGACTGGACTTAATATAGCATTGTAATCAATTTTTTTACCCTGAGCGATGCCAGCAACAGTCATTCGAACCGCGGGTAAGAGACCCGTGATGGTGTGCTATATCGCGGGGATGACCATGGAGGTGGAGTCTGCCGTCGTTCGGCTGCGTAGCCTGTTCTTCTCAGGTTAAGGGTCTTACCCCTCCAGTCGCACCTCGTGACGTAAAACGAGCGGTCGGTGTCATTATTTAAAGTAGAAATATCCGGGGCGACCTTACCGTGGGCACTTTCACGTAACTCATAGATGTACACGTCACATTCAATATTCCGCAAAATCACATCACTGCGCTTCAACAATGGGTGGCCAACCGTCTAAGTCGTCGCATCCCCTGAGCCAGCATGAAAAGGCTGTCATGGATCGCGTTCGGGAACTGCGCATAGATGAGGACTACGTTGATGTATCTAACGAGAAGCTATATGGCGAGGATGCCAAGATCCGAATCCAATCGAGGCCACCACAAGGTCTCGATCCTGCATCGTTAAATGCGTTCATTCAGCACGTGCTTGATGACCCGAAGAACAGGTACAACAATTTTTATTATTAGAATATGTCTTTAGTATATGGCCAGTTACTTACAGGAGGCAGGCTTGCTCTTACAGCTCTCAGTTCGGCGAATCCGCGTCAGGTACTTATGTCTTCTCCTGTTGCTCGAGCCGACCAACAAATATTCAATCATAAAATTCCCTTTGAGGGAAACCCAATTACCTCGCAGGGCTCAAGTGGGCGTTGCTGGCTTTTTGCTTCCACCAACGTGTTCAGGATCGCCCTCATGCAGAAGTATGGGCTTGAGTCTTTTGAGTTATCGCAAGCCTACCTCTTCTTCTGGGACAAGTTCGAGAAAGCCAATTGGTTCCTCGAGCAGATGATTGATACTAGCAGGGAAGAGATTGACAGTCGGGTCGTCCAGAGGCTTTTTGCAGACATGATCAGTGACGGCGGACAAATGAGCATGGTGCAGGGCTTAGTGGCCAAGTATGGCCTTGTTCCCAAGACAGTGTATCCTGACAGTTGGAACGCCACCAACTCCGGCACCTTGAACTCGATTTTGAAAACCAAGCTTCGTCAAAATGCTCTGTTTCTTCGCAAATTGTTGCGGGGAGAGTTGGCTTTTGAGCCGATCCCGGTGTTCGTTGAGGCAATCAAAGCTAAAATGCTACAAGAGGTGTTGACGATCATGACTCTCCTCTTAGGAGCCCCCCCGAACAGCAATGATGCTTTCAAATGGGAATATTTGGATAAGGGCGGAAAGTCTCATCAGCTGAACATTACTCCCAAAGAATTCGCCAGAGATGTTTACGGTTCTGATATTCGGGTCAACTCGGAGACCCTCGGCGGCATGATTTCGCTTGTCCATGATCCTCGCCACGAGTCAATGTCGCTTCTGACCGTTGACCGGCTGGGCAATATCGTGGGTGGTCGCAATGTTGAGTATGTAAACGTCGAAATTGATATTCTTAAAGCTGCGTGTGTGAGCATGATCAAGGCCGGAATGCCAGTCTTCTTTGGCTGTGACGTTGGTCAGTTTAGTGACAAGGACCTGGGAATCATGGATACGGAGCTTTTCGATTATCAAGTTGGCATCAATACCGACATGCTTGGCATGAGTAAAGCTGAGCGGCTCATGGCAGGAGAGAGCTCAATGACACACGCCATGGTCTTGACGGCCGTGCATATCGACGAAACAACCGGAAGGCCAGTGCGTTGGCGGGTACAAAACAGCTGGGGGCCCGCCGTTGGTGACAAGGGTTGGTTCGTGATGACGGATGCTTGGATGGATGAGTTTGTTTACCAGGCTGTTATTGACCCACGCTTGTGCCCACGGGTAGTGCGAGATGTCTTGAAGCAGGATCCTATCACGCTACCATTGTGGGATCCTATGGGTTCTCTGGCCTGATTGTGCGGTAGCAATGCTCCATGAGTCACTACGAGATATGATTTCCAGTATGCGTTAAAATTTGATATTTCCCCATGCACGTTAATGAAATATAGGATTTGGTGCATTTACCGGTGTCCCGGGCTGCCATCAGGCACTCCTAACCTTGTCGAGGACTGATGCCCAAGCACCAACCGTATAAAAAGCCTAGGAAAGTTGGACAGATGTTGACCTTGGAAAGATGTTGGCACTCGCTTTTTTTTTTACTTCTTCCGCCAGAAAGGTACTGCCCTGTCAGTGTTGGGCAGCGCCGACCACATTTCCTGTCAAGGGTTCAGGCATGCCAAGTGCGGCATAAAATCGTAATTAAGGCAGCTAAAGGCAAGTAACCCTGCTCCATCAGGCCATAACAACACCGCATGCTAGGTTGTCACAGTTTCCGCAGCGCAAATTTGCTGATGGGCACTTCGGAGTCACCCAACCCATGCCTGCACCTACCATACGTGGATTTCATGTATGAGGTTGCTAGCGCTGCGGATGGTACGCCAGTTAGTTCAGCTAGAAAGCGACAGGATGCATGTAGAACACCCTGCATGCCTGCATGCATGGAGTTCTTTTCTTGCTTATCAACGGTGGTGCGGCAGATGAGGTGAAATCGCGAAAGGCCAAGCACTATATCTAGACGTTCTATTGCGTTTTGTCGACGGCGAAGACGACAGACTCTGCCTCTGCAGCAGTCCATCCATCCCGATCTACCTTAGTAGCTAGCTTGCCATGCAACAGCGTGCCTAGGTAGGTGGCATTCAATGCCTAGGTAGTGATGCGCGGCTCATGCTGTACCACGAAGTTGCTTTACACTGACAACCTGCGTAAAAGGCGACTTGCGAGGCAATACAGTCGCGAGTACACGTTTCTTCCACTGGGCCATCGTTTTGTCGTCTCGCCCTTTCAATTTTATTTGACAGCAGCGGACACCTAACAAGCATCAACGCAACACCTAGCCCTTCCACTCCACTCCACACCCTGGCGAGAAAGTGACGTCGTTGCTGGTGGTCAGCCCGTCGCTGGAGCGAGAAACACCCACTCCTACGCCAACATATATTGTACGCTGCTTGAACACCAACTTCCCAGTCCTGTTGCTCTTGGGCGATCAGGATTCATTCCGTATTCGACCATCATACTGTCGCGCTGCAGTTCATGTCTCAGTTGGCTGTGTACGTACCATCTCAGCTCGGGCCTCCCCGCTCGCCATTGTCGCTCGGGAGAGTGACTGAATCTGCATTCCTGCCAAACCGGATATCTATGGATTCCTGATTCGGCCCAACACAATCAAGTTTCCAAGTTGGCATAGCTACCTTTTGAGCTTGCAACCGACGCCGCCTTATATATAAGCCTTTTTTTTTTTTGCCCGTCGCCTGATTTGGCGGTGCTGGCTTCCAAGGATTGCTCGAGATAAAAACTGCTTGACAGCTGAGTCTGGGCGCCGTTGCCATTGTCCACTGCCCCTCACCGATAAAGCGGGTGTGCGGCCCCCGCGAAAGGCTCACCCGAATTCAACGCTGTTTGCAACGGCCTTGCGATATCGACCTTGCTGTTACTTTCGCCAAGCCTCCCTCGTCTTAGAAACTTGCCATTTTTCGCCATGGCTGATCGACACCGCAGCTATCACCAAGCCGGCCGGCCAGCGAGCGCGAACCCGTCCCGTTCGTCCCTCCCTGGCGGCATAGTCTATCAGCCGTCCTATGCGGACGACTCGTACCTGACTCCGGCTGGCAGTCTTTATCCCGTTACCACGCCCCGTGGATACTCAAGCTCGACTACTTCCTCCGGCCAGCCCACCACGACAAGAACATATGCCGTTACACAAGAGCCCCGGCTGCACCCCAGAACACGCGACCACAGCCGGACGCGGCGGTCAACGATGGACTCGACGACTAGGCCGCCAGTAATTATAACCACGACACAAAACGACCGATCCCATAATAACTCGGTGCACGTTACAGCTGCGCGAAATGGCAGCCCAGTTCGCGATGAGTACCGTCACGGCGATTCTCAATACTATGCCGTACCAGCCTCAACAAGGCGCTCTCGCAGCTCCGCCCGCCCCTATCATGACGAGGACTACACTCGCCGCAGAGAACGCGGGGATAGCCTTCTGAGTCCCCACGACGCCGACGCTTACCGCCAATCGCGACCATCGGTCACCTATCCCAGCGATCCGCGTCACAGTACTGCATCTATCGACTATGGGGAAGATGGCTACAAGTACACGAATGCGGGAGAGTTGGTTCGTTACGATTTGGATCATTCTAAGCCATCTCGCTCCAACCGACACGAAAGCTTCGACCGAGACTACTATCGCCCCAGGGCATCCTATGCTAGCAGCCACAAGAGACTCGACGGGCTGAGATACGACCCCGAGAGAAGTTACGCTGTACCACATGGACGGCCTGATGGATATAGCGGTCCTCCGCCGTCGACTCGTGGATTTGACAAGATAAAAAGAGAATATGCTCTGGATCGAGATCGTCAAGCTCTTCCTGCTGCCCCAAAGCCCCCGAAGCCAGTCCCGCATTCCGACGTAACCGGCAATTCTCGGGACTCCAGGGAAATTCGGCACAGTCGGCCTGTTTCTGTAAGCCAGGAACCATCCTATCGGGATAGCTCGTATCATGGCCGTGACGATACCCGAGATCGGCGCAGCCACCTTCACGGTCGCAGCGACGAAAGGGCAGTGTCAGAAAATAGACGCCCGCATTCCATGCACTTCCATGACGAGAGTGTATCAAACCGTGGCTTCGGTATTCGCACAAGCCCCGACGCCGGGATGGATGCCCGGCGTGATGACAGAAGAAATGACCGGCGTGACGACAGGCGAGATGACCAGCGTGACGACAGGCGAGATGACCAGCGTGACGACAGGCGTAACCGGGATGAAACCCGGAGAAACGAACATTTACAATCCAGCGAAGGCCTTCCTTCAGAGCCTCGTAAGGATCGGCCTTTATCTACCGCGGGGGAAGGCAAATATCCAGAAACCGATCGAAAAGATAGTGACCGGGACGCATCACATGGCATCCTTGAAGCTGCTGGCGTAGGCCTCGGTATCAGTGCTGCTGCTGCTGGACTTGTCGCTTCTAAGCGAGACAATATGCCGCCCAGCAGAGGCTCTAACGAACGTAAGGAGGCTTCCCACGATGCTCCCTCGGACAATTCGCTCCGTCACGAACCAGAAGGTGCTGGTAATCTTTCACCCAGGGTTCATGTTGGCCCCTCCGAGGATCGACGTAGCCCATTGTCAGAAACTACAAGAGCTAGCGAGGAGGATCCTGTTGTACATCAAGACAACGGAGGTGCCTCCCTTGTCAAATACACTACGCCACCTGCCTCCGATTCGGAAGATTCTGGGAAGGGCAGGGTTAGGAGGAAATCTCGGCCATCGAACTCTTTCAATCCTAACGATACGGGTGATCTCCGTCAAATTAAAGAGCAGCTTGCGGCTCTTCGAGTTCAAGACAAAGAAAAAGACCCGGGTGATACCTCTGCTGGTGGGATTGAACGCCGCGATCGCTCCGCTTCACCATCTAGAGAAAGCCCCGTCATACTTGAGCCAACAAGAGGGGAGGAAAACTACGCGGTGGGTTTTCCTGTTGAAAAGAAACACGCCCGTGTCGTTTCACCTCCTCGTGACAGGAGGGATGAGAAGCCTCTCAGAGGTATTCTCAAGCAACCAAGTGCCCGCTTCCCTGAAGAAGTCAACCCTATACGAGAGGGTGTTGCTCCTCATAAGGAGGATAAGAAGCTCAAGGAGGTCCCGCCTGGTGCACGATGGACCAAGATCAACCGCAAGGTAGTCAATCCCGAGGCCCTTACCATTGGGAAAGAACGCTTTGAAGAGCGGGACGATTTTGTCATTGTCTTGCGGGTGCTTAGTAAGGAGGAGATACAAGCGTATGCAGCTGCAACTCAGGTCCTTAGAGGTAAATTGTGTCTCTTGGGTTTTATTGATCTACATGGAGCTAACACTCGATAACAGAGCGACGGCGTAACCGAGAAGATCTGGACCGCGACGCAGAGCGCAAGCCTGATTATGATGACGATAACGATCGTCATCACCGTCGTCATCGCCGCCATGATGATAATGAGCATGGAGATGACGCCGACGGTAAGCCTCGAGCTCGTGATAGGGATTTGGATGAAGGTGGACGATCGCGAAGTGCTCGGGACGAGGGAAGTGATAGCTCGAGCGAAAAGAGGTGGGATTCGGACAAAGACGACGACCGGGTGCGACGTTCTAGGAGACGCGATGATCCAGAAAATGATATTGATGGGAGAAGACGGGGTCGAATAGCGGCTGGTGATATGGATAGGGATGTTGACCGCCGTAGGAAGAGTAGAAGAGACGATGATGGCGAGCGAGACCAACATCGCAGCGATGGCGATAGGCACCACCGATAGGGTCCTATGGTAGCTCCAATACCACGCGTATTTTACTGTTATATGTAACTGTCTATCCATGGTGCACGCCGCATGTGTTTATCCATCTTGTACTGTCTGTGTTGCAGCAGCAGTCGCGCCGTATCCGTACCTCACGAGAGGAGTAACGATTCCATAAGCTCGCCGACACAATAGTTGCCAAGCCGCAGCCTGTGGGCGATATTTGATCGATATACTCGCAATGATGCGATGAGTGAGAGGGAGTAGAATCCATGCGTTTCTATCCCGTTAAGCCAGCAGCATCGCTGGCAAGTGAGATTTTACTGCGTATCCAGCTACAGGGTAGCCGCATCCCACCAGTTTGAAATGGCCTACTTTATTTGCCAGCGCGACAACGGCACTGAGGACGGCAATTCAATACGCCATTTCTAGTTCAATGACTGCTGCGATGTAAAAGACGGCCCGATCAATTACCCTGTAAATCACGTATTCTGTTTGGTTGAGTGGACTTGGTCGCCATCGTCACAACGTGAGCGCTCCAGTAGGACATCCACCATGGCGCAAGCCAGCAGACGACAACAATGGCACTCACCAAAAGCCAAACAGCAGGGTACTGTCTTTAGAAAATGACCTTTTCGAATCGCACGCCCCAGAGGATGTCTGAGCTGCAGGCAGCCACCGTGACTGGCCGCCCTACGGGGCAAGAAGGTCCGCTGGAAAGAAGCTGGGTGGAATTTGTAATGATACATGTGTGAAAAGAGCAAGCTTGCATTGGCAGCACTCGCGTCTCGTCCCCGCAGGTACCGGCATCATCATGCATAGAATATGATATTACAGGCGCAGATAACAGCAGTGGCTATGCCGTGGAGCAGCACAACAAACCAGTGTGGAAGCAATACAATCATTAGCGAGAACACGAAGGCCTCTCTGCCGAGACCATAGCGAAAGTAAGACGAAGCTTGCCGACCCCGTATGTGGTGGCACTAGCGTTAAATTAAACTGTGTAAAAATAAAACAGAACATGCAAGTGGCACATTCGAGCGCCGAGGGTACACGGAGACGCGAGGAGAAAACACATAAAATCAAATCACACGAAATGGCAGCGAACGCCCGACGCCTCAAAACAGGAGCGTGACAACCGCGTATGTCTTCCGCAGTGACGACGGCCTGAAACAGACCTGTGGGGACGGCACTTGCGGGCTGACAACCACACCCAGCCATTATCACATCCTGTCACGTCGCGCTTTATTATTACGAGTGCTTGCACAGCAATGACGGAAACGCGGACAGGGAGGTGAAATTATTGGTTGACAGTGCCAGCCTGGCTGCCACAGCGTGCTCACATAGAGGATAGAAGGATCAAGAAAAAAAAAAAAAAAAAAAAAAGAAGGCACCGCGGCCCAATTACTAAACAAGGGCGCTGTTGCATTGGAGGATTAAGATTACTCGGTGACGATTCCTCGGCAGCGTAACGTACCCAGCCTAGCTTACTCGCCCGACTTGATGGCAGGTCACTTAAAGGTTGTGCCACTGAGACGGCAGATGCCACTAGAATCCGCCTCGCTGGCGTCTCAACAGGTGTAGCCAACCACTGAAAGATTATGCCGTGCGCGACAGCGGCCCCCCCTCAAGTCTGGGCTTTGGTATCCTTCTAGCGAACTACTAGCTGAACAGAGCAGTTGCCGACGGTGCTGATCACTCATTGAGGGACCGTTTTCTCAGGAGGAGCTCGCAGCCACGTCTGAAAGTGATCAACGCGGGACAGCAACGCGCGATTCAGTCTCTCCCTCATGGGCCCCACGAAGGCTGCGCTCCGTGTGACCAGAGTCCACTTGGTCCCAAGAAGGATGGCTCTCGCAAGCAGTATGAGACCCCAGAACCAAATTTCGGAAGGGACAATCCGTAGCATGGTTTGCTGGTCGTCAACGCGCAAGCTGTAGCTAGCCCCTGGTTCTTCCATCATTTTAACGCCGCGAAGTTTGTGTCCAAGGCAATGCATTCTGCTCATATACACTGAACGCTGAGTGCGAGAGACAAGTCCACAGTCTCCTGACCAAATGGCTCTCGTCTGCTCGAATAATGCGCGACAATTGTTGAGTCTACGTATAGCTGGAGTGAAGGCGACGTTTCATCAGGGGTGGGCTTCCAACTACTCCAACTGCGCCACCCCTGCTTGCTCCAACTATTTTTTTGCTCGTTTTTTGAGTTGGGCAAGAGCTTGGGTAAGGCTTGGGCTGCCATCTTCAGGACGACGGCTCATTCTCCACACGGAAAACCGATTTCACCCTGGCCATGTCAAGCCTGTGACGACTCACGAACCGAACCAATGCTCGCCATGATTACGCTTGGGAGGGTGAGACATGGCCTCGCAGTTCCTGATTATGGCATGATGTTTACCAAGCGCTGAGGCGACAAAATCATAATGGCGTGAGTACCAGCTCTGGTTGAGCCTACTGCGAGGCTAGAGGGGCCATTCCGGAATGAGCCAGTACTTCTACGCAATACGTCGCAATTTCGTAACACCGCTCCGTATATACGGCAGCAACGCGAGCCGAAATTGGGAGCACCTGCTCTGTAAATATATAAATTATATAAATATATATGTAAATCGAATCCAACCAAATACCGAAACGCGGTGCAGGGTTCCCGGAGACCCGAGATTGAGGCTCCAAGATCGTGCTGCAGTCTACTGCAGTCTGCTCCGTGTATGACCATAGCCACTCACTGTAGCCATCACTAGAGTCCTGGACTCGATCCCGAAATAGACCCAACTTCCAGGTTCTTTGCGTGCGCACTGATTCCTGCCCAGAGCTACGTATAAACTCTGCGTCTAGCCAGAGACACTATTCTTAGCTCTCCTGCGACTGCAACATGCCTTGTTCCTGGCAAGGATTCTAGCGTTTCTGCCCCAGATCTAGAAGAAAGTTAGTTCTGCAGGTATTGCAGCGAGTGGACGCCCTGCCAGCCTTCCGCATTGGCGCAGGGAGGCATGGGAGGGGAGGGAGTGCGAAGATGCTGGGGGCGGCAAGCCCACTAATAAGTTAGCCTGTGCATGCCTTAAGACCCTGGTACTGGCAGGCAGCGGGAGAGCCCATGCCTCGACAGCGTGCCAGGTTTGAAAACGAACTAGATAATGCAACGGCTGGTGGTGGTGGGATGATGGGACCCTTGATACCGACGCGGTCTGCGTGCATCAGCAAGTTCGCCACTCGGCTGTCGCGGTCGACCAGGTGCCTATGGTCTGTCTGACAAATACAGAGAGGAAAAAAAAAAGAATTCAAACTGCGAGTAAATTTTTTTTTGTCATTTGACGTTTCTGCGACGGCTACTCATGGTCGCTGTTCTTCTCGCACGCCACTGGCCATTGGCGCGCTGGGACTGAGCACTGCGAGAATTAGTTACCACATCGAGATGCCATCTGAAAAACAGCAACCCATGGCAACCCTGCGATGCAGCAGCTATGGATGTGATTAATCCACCAGCATGTAGATGATTGCTCCGCCCATGTACGAATCCTGGAGAGAGTTTGCTCTGTCTGGAGAGATCGTGGCGTACTACCAGGTTGAATACACGATCTGAAAGAACCCTGTTCTAGTGCACCCAAAAAGGGAGGGAGGGACCAAGGCACCGGCCAAGTAGTTACAACTGTGGCCAGGACTGATGAGCCATGTTGGCAACTGGCTAGATAATTTTAGCGTGAGCCAGCTCACAGCGAGGCGGCGGCGACCACGTCACACACTCGGGCTAGCATGCTGCTCCAGTGGAGGTAGGGAGCCACGCCAAATGCACTGCATTCTAGCTTGAACCATGCCGCCGGGTCGCTCTTCGCAGGAAATGCAAGCTAGATTTGGCCATGGGTAAGCTACTACGTAAGGATTCCGACCCAGCGCGTCGGAGAAGCTGAGAATGGGAGCTTGGTCGAGTCGAGAAGATGCAAGACAACTGGTGATTCGTAACGGTAAGACAGGCCAGAGCAGCTTCGCTCTGCTGCTGCCGGTCTCAGCTACTCTGTACAACGCCGTGCCAGCTGCTCGCAGCCCTATACCCTACCTGGACAGACAATGCAGCTAGCATGGAAACAATTACCTCATGCTTCGTGCACGCTGCCAATCACCATCGGTATATTGGAGTGGGTGCCATGCGCCGCATCCAGTTTTGCGCGTATGTAAAATAAATAGTATGCAGTACATGGGACATAGTGTCATTAATGTTATCAATAATGATATTATTACCATTTGGTACCAGTACGAATGCATGCTGGTACGACATGATAGCAGCAGCGCCACCTCGGAAGCAAATACGTATAGTGAGCACCAGGCAAGTCACCCAGGAAAGGAACAGAGCTAGCCAGCTTCGTGGGGCGCAGGTGATTGTCCCACGCCAATTTCGTCGAATCCGCCGACGCCCCAATTTCAAG